>JAWDJV010000119.1:0-37168 GCA_033119285.1 Teratosphaeriaceae sp. CCFEE 6253 | reverse complement strand
CTATACCCGTGTCTTAATACTAACTAAGCCTACCGAGCTCTACTACGTCGAGACGACTTTGTCGGATCGCAACATTAGATAAAGTACTTAAAGAATTTAGTATAAGAGATAGAATTATAAGTATTACGAGAGATAACGCTAGCCTAATAACATCTTTAATAGAAAATATACAAAGTAACTATAAGGAACGATTTAAGAGTACTATAATAGATATTAGATGTTTTAGACATATCCTAAATCTAGTATTAAATCGATTTCTAATATATCTATTCTTTATACCTAATAAGACTAAGGCCTTTAAAGACGATATAAAAGCTATACTAGCTAGTAATCCCGAGGTTATAGTTACCTATAATACTATAATTAAGCCTTTACCTAAGACTATAAGATCTATTATAAACGCTATAAAGTATAATTACTTCTTAAAGAATAGTTTTAAGCTTCTAGCTAAAGAGTCTAACGAGCTAAACTTAGATACTAATAACGGCTCCGAGGCTCTTATAATAGAGATTACTACTAGGTAGCTCTCGACGTATAAAATGCTAGATCGCTTTATCTATAGATAAGCCGAGATAGACTCTATTCTAGACGAGGTCGAGGCTCTACCTATTAATAAGAAGAATAATATTAATATTAATAAGTTTAATATATCTACTATAGAATGAAATTATCTTATTACTATTAGAGACTTACTAGAGATATTCCGAAAGCCTACTATTAAATTACAAGCTACTAAGTATAGTACTATATTCTATACTATCCCGTATATAAGTAGATTATTACGCGAGATTGAAGCCGCTATTATAAATTAAGCTAATAACGTATTTATTATTAAAGGGCTAAACGAAGCTAAGACTAAGCTATTAGAATACTATCCTATTAGAGATACTAATATAACTAAGCTTAGAGATCTTTATCTAGCTACTCTACTTAATCCTAAGTTTAAGCTAGACGTCTTTAGAGATCTTAGCTTTAGTACTATTATAACTAGAAATATTAAAAGCTATTTTAAGGACGTATATACTAAATATAAGTTAGAAAATACTAGTAAAGTAATAGAAGAGTCGTAAACCTCTAATATAAGTAGTAGTTCTAGAGTAGAAAGAGATAACGACTATAATAGCGACGGCGACCTCTTTATAATAAATACTAGTCGAGACTATAGCGAGCTAAACGAGGTCGAGGAGTATCTTAAAGAAGTACGGCTTAATAAAGATCTTAGTATAGAAGACTACTATAATACTAATAGACTAAAGTATCCTATAATCTATAGGATAGTAAGAGACTACCTATCTATACCTCCTACGTCGGCGCCTAGCGAGTCGACATTTAGTAGAGTAGGTAATATAGTAACTAAGAGTCAAAATAGACTCTTAAAAGATACTATTAGAAAGCTTAGTATACTTAAATCTATCGGCGTAATTAACGGCAAAACCGATATTATAGACGATAATATAGCTAGCTTTAAGGAGGCTATAGGTATTACTTCTACTACTACGTCTAAGGGTAAAGAGAAAGTTCTACCTATAAGAGAAACTAATATAGACAATAGCGGATCTAACTATAATAAGGAGAGTAGTAGCGAGAACAAAGAGGTAGAAGACAAGTAGAGTATAGTTAAATAGAGCTAGATAGCGTAAACTAGCTACTTAGTTACTTAGTAATTACTAATTAACTTACTAATTACTAATTACTAATTATATACTTTTTCTCTACTATTTATAATTATAGTTATAATTATAAGTCTATTCCTTACTTACAAGTTACTAATTATCAGTGAATTAGTAATTACTAACATATATAACAACCCTGCTATCGTCGTGCGCCCCCGAGGACCATGACTGTACCCGACACTCACGCGTACATGTACAGCCAAGATGGACAGCGCAGACGACGGGGGAACGTCGCTAGGGGACAGAGCCTAGGCCCGGAGAAGCGCGTCGGGAGAGACGGAGCCGTGCGCGTCACGTCTCCGCCAAGACGACATGTGCCCACACCCACTCCAGCTGCTCCGCTTCACCTTGACGTACATGTCGGCCGCATCCAATCGCCGCGCGCACAGCAGACATGCTTGAGGTCATTGCCTGCCAGGATGGTTTGGCCCGGCAGTCCCCAGCCTGATGTGAATGCCCCGCTTTGCGCGTTATTGTCGAGCACAACATGAATTAACCACCTCTCCCAGTCTCAGCCTGGCTTGTTGAACACACCAACTTCCGACACGGTGACGCTGACATGGCTGACTCGGACGGGACTCCGGGCGTGGACGCCAGTGGACTCCGCGAACGGCTGCCGCAGAAGCCCGACGCACCTCAGCAGGCGGCGTCGGTGCAGAGTGCGAAGGAGGCGGTGCGGAGTCTGAACGACAGCGAAGCCCGAGAAGACAAAGATGACAAGGACAAGCGGACGTTCGGTCGAACGCTCGACGGTACAGGTGCGTGTCCTCGAGCCAATGCCGGCGCCAAACGTTGCGGTAGAACGTATATACCTCACGGTGTCAACAACGACGAATTCCTCCAGAAGCCCACCTCTCCCGACAAGACGCTCCCGCACGCGACTCGATGCCCAAAGCGCCCGCAGGCTGATGATGCTCACCCCTTGTAGTCTTCACCGTCCCGCACACCGAGGACATGGTCTCGCAGTTGTTCGACCCGCAGCAGCCGAAGAACGCGTCGGACATAGCCATCGTGACCGTGCTGGCGTACCTCTGCGCCCTGCTCTACGTCCTGCCGCCGAGCTGGCGCGTCCCCGTCTTCGCCGTGACCTTCCTCTTCTGGCGGACGTGCTATAATGCCGGCATCGGCTGGCTGCTGCACAACCAGTCCCACCACAAGCGCCTCGTGAACTGGGCCAGGAAGTCCCGGATCTTCGAGGACCCGGCGACGGGCAAGAACCCGTACCCCTTCCTGCACAAGATCCTCAAGCAGGAGATGGAGGCCAAGATCCCGAGGGACTACAAGTTCGAGGACGCGCCGCTCGAGTACAACACCTGGCTCCTCTTCCGCCGCGTCGTCGACTTGATCCTGATGTGCGACTTCACCTCCTACTGCCTCTTCGCTATCGCCTGCGGCGGCCGCCCCGCCGGCGAGAAACTGCCCATGACCGTCGCGCGCTGGGTCGGCGGCTGGCTGCTGGTCGGCTTCAACCTCTGGGTCAAGCTGGACGCGCACCGCGTCGTCAAGGACTTCGCCTGGTACTGGGGCGACTTCTTCTTCCTCGTCGACCAGGAGCTGACCTTTGACGGCGTCTTCGAGCTGGCGCCGCACCCGATGTACTCGGTCGGGTATGCCGGGTACTATGGGATCTCGATGATGGCCGCGAGCTACAAGGTGCTCTTCATCTCCATCATCGCGCACGCGGCGCAGATGGTCTTCCTGGCGCTGGTCGAGAGCCCGCATATTGAGCGGACCTACAATGCCCCGCCGCCGCCGAAGCGGGTCGAGGAATCTCGGACCCACGCGGAGTCAGGCGGAGAAGCCGGCGAGGGCGCGGGCTATCTCCAACGCCCCTCCTACCAGACGCGCCTCATGAGCGTCGGCTACACCCCGGCCCGCCAACCCGCGCACGTCCACCAACTCGTCGGCGTGCAGAACATGGACCTGCACCGCGTGACGGATGTCTCGGTCGTCGTCCTGCAGGTCTACATGTACACCCTCGCGCTCTTCACCCCGTCGACGCAGTCCTGGCAGGGCTTCTTCGTCGTCAGCGCCGTGCTCTGGCGCCTGTGGTACTCGATCGGCATCGGCTTCCTCCTCGACCGGCAATCGAACAAGAAGCGCTGGACGCGGCACTTTGTCAAGTACGGCGAGAGCAGCGACGAGGCGTGGCGGCAGTGGAAGGGGGTGTACCACCTCTCGATGGTGATGTGCTACACCAGCTTCATCTGCGCGGCGTGGAAGATGTACGGGCTGCCGGAGGACTGGACGATCCGGATGTCCATCCTCCGGCACGTCGTCGGGTTCGCGCTCATCGCGCTGCAGATCTGGACGGTGACGAGCATCTACGAGTCCCTGGGCGAATTCGGCTGGTTCTTCGGCGACTTCTTCTTCGACCACGCGCCGAAGCTGACGTACAGTGGCATCTACCGCTTCCTGAACAATCCGGAGCGGACGATCGGCCTGGCGGGCGTCTGGGGCGCGGCGATCATCACGTGGAGCAAGGCGATCTTCCTGCTCGCCCTGCTCAGCCACGTGCTTACGTTGTGCTTCATCCAGTTCGTGGAGCGGTGAGTGCTACCTGCGAGCAGCTAGCGCGATAAACAGCGACTGACGTGGCGCAGACCGCACATGCAGAAGCTTTACCGCATGAGCATCCGCGAGACCTCGGGCGTATCGAAGAACATCCAGCGCTCGCTGCCCTCGCCGCTGCAGAAGTTCACGGGGACCGTGGATAAGGCGCTGGACGACGGGCTGGACATCCTCGAGGACCTGCTGGATGCCGCCGGGCCCAAGCTGGCGGAGGGTTTCAGCCACTTCGTGATGGACTCGAAGTCGCTGTTCAAGCAGTTTCCCGCGCGCATCAGTATCACGCGCATTGCGCCGGATATCGCGGGATACGATCCCAAGGACTACTCGCTGGAGATTGATGCGTCACAATCTATTATCGCGGCTGGGAAAGCAGCAGCTCGTGATAGGGAGGGCACGGTTGAGCAACAGCACCAGGACGGCTTCAGGAGGCTCACGGTGGATTACGGCGCGCCACTCAAGGTACAGTGGACCGCGCCCCTGAACCACGGCAAGAAAGACTGGATCGGGCTCTACATGGTCGGCGACAATGCCTCGCGCGAAGTCACCAAGATCTCGTCGCAGAACCGCTGGACGGCCGTGGCGCCGAACATCTACGACCAGCGGCACGCCAACGACGGCATCCTGCTCAGCGAGCAGCGCGTCTCGGGCGCCACGCGCACCGACGGCGGGACGGCGGACTTCCTCTCGGGCGCCATCACCTTCGCCCGGGACAAGCTCTTCTGGACGCAGGGGATCTTCGAGTTCCGCTACCACCACGACGGCCGGCACAGCGTCATGGCCCTGTCCCTGCCCTTCGAGATCCGCATCCCGCACTTCGACGACGACGAGCGCGTGGACTACTACGGCGGCGGCGGGGACCGCGCGATCCGGGGCGCGGTCGAGCAGGCGCTGCTGCCGCTGCTGCGGAACTGCTTCGATCGGGACCCGGACGTCGCGCCGCGGACGGCGGCGGAGGTGTTTGGTCCCGCGATCGAGCGCGAGGGGAAGTATGCGCGGCGCGTGGTGTATGCCGTGCAGCAGATGTTCGGGATCGAGTTCGCGGCCGAGGTGGTGCAGAGTGATGGCTCGGTGCAGAATCTGGCGTGGCGGATCTGCAATGCGAAGAAGGTGCTGGCGCCGTACAGCATGTCGTCCAAGGGGCCGGCGACGCCGGACTGACGGCCGCGACATTACTGCATCGGCCGTCTTCGAGGCACGAAGGCCATTCGCCCTGCGAGGCGCCGAAGCGCACATCGGCCAGGTTGATCTCGCCATCGCGGTCTGCTTTCGATGCCACCGCCACTACAGGCCTGCTTACTTTCCAGCAGCTCCTGGAGACGACGCATACACTGTAGAGCACATCTCCGGCGTTCATCAGGAGGGAAAAGCCGTATATCCAAAAGCCGTAATCAATGGTTAGCTTCGTATCTCATGTCCACCTAACGGTGCTCGATGCTTGCCCAGGTGGCTGCGCTCCTGTATTGCCGTTGTCGCAGATGTGACGAGGTCTGTCAAATGGCATGGCTGTGTGCCTCTTGACAGGGTCTTGCACTCGACGATCACTGTGATGACGGTGCATACTGTATCTCCTGTCAGCCCCGCCCGTATTATCCATGTTGGTGTTCGAACAGGACATGGATGGCAGCGACTGCCGTTGGCCGTCCGACGGACACGAGGAACGACGGGCGTCCGCTTCGGGGGTGGGATGAAACGCCACTTCATCTCGGCACAGGGAGAGGCTTCGCGGTCAAGGCCAAGGGACGCTCCCGACCTTCAAACGGGCATGTCCTGTACGATCTGTCAGTGTGAGCAGTCACTCAACGGTGAGGTGGTGTGGTGGTGCTGTTGTCCTGCGGGCTTCCTTTCGTTCTTCTCGTTGTCGTCGATGACCTGTACAGCCATTCCTTAACCCCCCCACGTCCACCACGACGATGCCACTCCTTACCAGCGCACACAGCGCTCTACCGGCGGCCCTTCTCTTCATCGCCATCGCACAATCGCAGACCTGCTACCTACCGGACGGGACCACGATCGCGAGCAACGACACCCCCTACGGCGGCAGCAATGCCACCGCCGCCGCGTGCTGCCCGGCAGACTCCTTCTGCCTGGACAACGGGCTGTGTTATGGCGAAGGGCTCGTGAGCCGGGCCTCCTGCACCGACGCGACGTGGGACTCGCCCGCTTGCGCCAGGTACTGCAGAACAGGTGAGGAGCCTCGCCCAGGCCGAATGATCCCAGCAGCAGGCTGATTACTGTGGTGCTATCCCAGAGGGCCCCAGCAGCGCCATCGGCATCACCCCCTGCGCCAGCGACGGCGACAGTAACACCTTCGTCTGCGGCCTCAACACGACCGACTGCCAAGCCGGCCGCAACACCTTCGTCATGTCCGGCGGCAGCGGCGTGCAGCTGCGCGCCTCGCAAGTCGCTAGCCTCTTACAATCCGTGCTGGCCGCCTCCCCCTCCGCTACGGCCGCGACCGGGACCTCGCAGGTCACCGTGACCGCCACCCCTGCCGCCGCCGCAGCAGCAGCGAGCGCTGGCCGGTACACCACGACCGACATGCTGATCCTGGGCTGCGCGCTCGGCATCCCCCTCTTCCTCGCCCTCTGCGCCGCCCTCGTCCTCCTCCGCCGCGAACGCCAGAAGCACGCCAAGCCGAAACTGATGTACAAGCTCCCGGACTCCTGCAAAGACGACGCCATCGCCGCCGAATTCACCTTCCGGCCCCCACCGCTCCCGAGGAGTTCCTCCCACGTCTCCCACGTCTCCCCCTACCCGCCCTCCTCCGTCTCCGAGGACGCGAGCCGGCGCGCGAGTTCTCGGACCATGGGCAGCAGCCCGCAGCCGGGCCAGATCCAGAGCTTCCTCGAGCGCTACGAGACGATGAAGCAGAAGGGCCGGGTGCACGAGCCGAAGCAGCAAAGGCATGAGTTGGACACGGGGATGGCCAAGGAGCTGCCGCGGCACGAGCTCGGGAATGGCAGGGTGTCGCGGTGAAGGGGGAGGCATGGGGTCATGTCAATGGTTTTTTTTTGGTTTGGTTTGGATGTAATGCCCGGGCTTGGCTAGCGAGGCGTTGGAGGAGTTCTGTCGAGCATTCTGCGGTTGTTTGTGCATTTGGTGTATCATACCACGGCGCACGCATGCCGGCGAGCGACGCGAAAAGCATAATCAGACACGAAGACTCTCACCACGGTTAATCTGCACGATTCCAAGGTCCGGTTACGCTCTTTGCCCTCCTGATCTCCGCTGCTCTCTATCATCTAGCACACGCTTGGCTGGCGATCCTGCGCTTCAGGGTACGTTCCCCTGCACAGCTCCTGCCCCTTGTTTACTTGAACTGCCCGACGTTGATCGCTAATATCTGCCCCCCGATCAAGCGCCCATCGACCCGCACGAGCAGACCACCATTCGTCCCTACATCCTCTCGTCAGCAAAACCGCCATACCCACGCGTTTGGATATCACGACTCGCCAATATAAAGCACGCCCGCATCGCCCCCCGTCCGACCGAATGTCGCAGACGTCGCGCCCTCCAGCGTGGTATCATTGACGCCTCCCGCGAGGACGTCCACTTTCCCCGCTGGCGAAACCCGGTACAGCTGGTTCGCGCCGACCACGTACGCGGTCCCATCGCCCGCGAGCGCGAAGTCGTCCGGGAAGGGCAGCGTGGCCACAATCTCGATCTGGTCCGTCGCATTCCCCAGCGTCGTGTCGATGGCGACGCGGGCGAAGATGTTGTCGCCGAGGTTGGTGAAGTAGAGGTACTCGTCCAGGATGTGGAGGCCGTCGACTCCTAGCGGGAGGTGCGGGTTGTGGGACCGGAGGATGTCGTCGTCGAGGACGATGGTGTACTCGCCGGTGCGCGTGGAGAGTTTCCAGATCAGGCCCTGGGCTGCGTCGGCGATGAGGACGGTGTCTGGTTCGGTCAGGGGCACGACGCCGTCGGGGAGACCGACGTCGGTCAGGTTGGCGACCAGGGTTACGACGTTTGGGGCACCCTGCAAGCCTGTCAGTGGGAGTGGGAGGAGGAAGGCCTTCGCGTGAGGGAGCCTCCGTGCACAGTCATGCACACACCAGAACCCAGGCATTCATATCCACCTTCCACGCCGCCGCACTCCCCGGCGCCGCCTCGCTCGTCGCAAGATCCACCCGCGCCGTCACCACAACAAAGACATCGCTCTCCACCTCCGTGATACCCAGCACGCCATTCCCCGCCTCGAACTGGACGACGGTGACCTCCGTGTGCGCAAACGGATCGACCATGAAGATGGCCGCCGCGCTGAGCGAGGTGCACAGGATCTCGCCGGTATGGCGCACGGCCAGGTTTTCGATCCAGGTCGTGTTGGGGAATTGCCAGACGAGGCCTACGGCGGCATCGTCGGGCAGGGGCAAAGTGTAGCTGGTGGCGGCGAAGAGATGGAGAGCGAGGAGGAGGGGGGTGGGTTTCATTATGCTGATGGTTCGCAGAGGTGACGCGGAGGGAATGGCATGCGGTCGGGATGTCCAGGTACATGACGAGGGAAGGGCCGGCTATGAGGTCGTCGCTTCACAGCTACGACGAGCAATCTGGCCGTCTGCGTCACGCCGATCGGTTGGCGATCCTATCGACCCTCGCCAGTCTGGCAACAATGGCGAAACCGAAGCTGATGTTGATCGACTGCGGTCCACCAATGTTCCTGGCGCGTTGCCAGGGCTCGAGGCCGATCATATCGATCGTGACCGCGCGACCGGCATTCGAGCTCCCAGCCTCGCGATGCTCTCGCTCGGTGACCATTGATTGTCAGGTTGGCAGAAGATGACACGAACCCGAGGAGAAGCCGGGGCTGGACATGAATAAGCCCGACCATGCGCATGTCCCTCTGGTGCCGGATGGGCCTGTACATGCAGCCGACCATGACCGATGCCGACGGTGAGAAGCCATATTGCCACATGGCACGTGTGTGCCAGACTACACTCGTATCGCGACAAGTGGCCCCGGCACCTGCAACACGATCCTCCCACGATGACAGCCACACCACCGGCTCGTCTACTTGACTGACTGTTGGCGATCTCGGCTTCGGCGATATCATCAGCCATTTGCAATCTGAAGGATTGAGATCATCCCCATGGCCTCCCACTACCGTCGCCTGGACTCTCCGAAAGGGCCTAGGGTGCTGAAAGTCAGGCTTCGAGACGAAGTTGACTGCTGCAATGGCCCATCGCTTCGCTAGGCCGTACGGGACACGCAGGATCCCTCCCAGGGCTCCCGGTACCTGGAAGAGCATCGTCAGCCGTCAGTGACGTTGTGGCGGCTGGGACTTGCAGTGTGCCGTGAGGTCGAGAGTAGATAAGTCCTCCTCCGCTGCCCTCTAGCCACGCTGCCAACCGCCATCTAACGCCCTGTCTCTCCCACTTCCAAGCGACTCCACCCAGCAGCCTCAACTCCCATCATGATCTTCACCCGCCCCGTCGCACTCGCGGCGCTCAACCTGACCTCCATGGCTACAGCTCATCCCGCACACCTGGAAACACGAGAGGATGTCCTGCCCAGCTCTCTGCCGGCGTCGGCCTCGTACAATTACCTCGTCCCAGCTCTCTATCTCAATGTAGGCCTCGGATCAAATTTGACCTTCGAGATAGCAGAGAGGACTGACGATTCATAGCTCACGGTGAAGGCTGTGCTGGACCTGGGCACTCTCGCGACGGGCGGGGAGCAGCTGCTCGGCGATATTCTGGCTGGCCATTTATACTCTGAGCCAGGGTATGTCTACACCTGACATAGGTGTCTGGAGCTATGTCGTTGCCGACTGCTGACACCATCAACGCTCCTAGCTTCGAGCCCCAGTTCTCCGGCGCGATCCGCTACGCAGAGGACTATCTCACGTCGGACCCGGACGGCGCCTACGCCCGCCCGTCGTGTGTCATGACCGTGGTCCCCGACAACGGCTACGACAAGCCGTTCTTGGTGAAGATCACGGGAGTACAAAAGGCGGATCCGAATCTGGATGTGCGTAACTCGACGGGTGTAACCCTTGACAGCTGCTTGAGCTGCATGCTGATCTTTGCGTCTATGTTGCAGGTGATCTTTGCCGGCAACACGACGGGTCTGCAGGTGCCCTACGGGTATTCCTACAGCGGTAGGCTGTCAGCAATCCGCTTCCGTGATAGTGGTGGTCGCTAATGCGGGCCAGTCTGGACGCCGTTCTTCTTCGGCGGATCCAGCAACTACAGCAACCTGCAGAACAGCATCTTCGTGGGATCCGAGACGGCAAGCAGTAGTCCCATCTCGGGCGCGCTCACGGTCGGGATGTGAGTGGATCGATGGGGATAGTACAGGATTTGGAAGCCTCCGCTGACATGTTTGCGCTCTATCGCAGGAAATTCTCCAAGGTGTTTCCGGTCAATACCACGATCACCATTGGCAATGAGTATTAGTAAAGCAGGATGAGGCACGAAGACGAGTGTACTTGTCGCTGGACAGCAACGACTTGGCGTGGACATGACGGAGAGAAACATGTAAGAGCGGTAGCGTTGTTTGCTTCACGCCGTTGCCACGGAACTGATTGCTCAACGTGGCTGCCTTCGAGACCTCTCGTGCCTTTGTCCGTTGTCACTCCCTCGACAGCGGGTTCCGCCTTAACACGGTCAATATCGCTCTTGCTTCACTCCTTGATCGAGTACAATCCAAAGCTAATCTCAGATCTGCTGCATCAACCTTGACCGCATCCACTCTTTTTGCTGACGACTACAGACGAAACGCGAGGCTACGAGCCCAATGTTGGCTCTTGCGCTCGGTCTGCTACTCCGTAGCCTGACCCACGCCCTGCCGCTCAACGCTCCCCTCCTCCCAGAGTACGACTATATCATCGCTGGAGGCGGGATCGCCGGCCTGACAGTGGCCAATCGCCTCTCGGAGGATTTCGCGGTCAACGTCCTCCTACTCGAGGCCGGCCCTGCCGATCACGATGAGCTCTTCATCCAAGTCCCCGGCATGATCGGCGACGGCATCGGCAGCATCTACGACTGGAATCTGTCCACCGTCCCGCAAGTCGCTCTCGATGGTGCGCCACGCAGCGTACCGCAAGGGTATGGTCTCGGTGGCGGGAGTCTAATCAATGGGATGTTGTGGAATCGCGGCGGAATCAGGTGAGCCTTGACACAGTTGCCGAAGCTGATCGTGGTATGCCGCTGACTGGTAGACAGCGACTACGACGATACTGTCCAGCTTGGGAATCCCAGCTGGTCATGGGACGACATGATGCCGTACTTTACGCGGAGCGAGACGTACCATCCGGTGGACTCAATCGAGCTCGCCGTGAACTACTCCATCGAAGCAAACATGTCGGCGCACGGTACGACAGGCGCCGTCAACGTCAGCTTCGCCCATTGGTTCTGGGACTCATCCGCCTTGCTCTTCGATGCCCTCAATGAGCTCGGCGTCCCTACTGCTTACGATCCGAACCAAGGTCTCGTACGTATGACGCTCAGTACGACGGCCTGAGAGTGTCTGATGCGGTTGCTGATCGTGCTGTCTATCACAACCAGATTGCCGGAGCCAGCTTCCTTCCACTCAGCCTCGACCCAGTGGCGGCCACCCGCTCGACGGCCAGACGGGCGTACTACGACCCAGTGGCGACGAGACCCAACTTGTGGGTGAGCACTGGCCAGCATGTCACCCAGATCCTGTTCGACAGCGCCAGCACCAATACGGATGCCTCGGTCACAAGCGCCCAAGATACATCGGCCGGCCAGGGGACGTCGCCTGTGATCCCCGGCGGCATCTTTGGCGGCACGACCACCCTGAATGTCTCTGGGACTCGGAGCCATTCACCTTCCTCGACGAAGCATCACCTGTTGCGCAGGCTTTGGAGCACGTTGACAGGGGCACTCTTCTACCGCCAGGATTCTGGTTCACAGTCTACGAACATTCCAAGTGTCCGCGCCGTTGGCGTTGAATTCGCTTCCGATGCACGAAGCTCACGGCAGACTGTGAGAGCCAGTCGTGAAGTCATAGTGGCTGCTGGGGCCTTGCACAGCCCGCAGCTACTGATGTTATCAGGTATCGGGCCCTCGAGTGTGCTCCAACCACTGGATCTGCCAGTCAACATCGATCTGCCAGGAGTCGGAAGCAACCTTCATGATCACGCACAAGTATGGACATGGTAAGCCGCTGCTTGATTTGTGAGCACTCGTCGGACCCTGATTGAACTCTGATGCCGTCCAGGTACCCCTACAACAACTCCGCGCACCCCAGCCCTTTGGACTTCTTCACCGAGCCAAGCTTCGCAGAGAATGCATGGGCGTCTTACTGGGCCAATAGGTGGGTCTGATCAGGGCCAGAGTACGTTGTGTCTTACTTACCACCTCGCAGAACGGGTCCGCTGACGTCCGGCGCATTCGACGGCGTTGCTTTCCCAGCACTCGCCTTGATCGTCAACGGCTCAACAGACATCTCGGACGCTGCATCTGCTCAAATAGCCGACCAATACCTACCCACTGGGACGGACCCATCCGTCGTCCTTGGTTACGCTCGAGAACTACAGCTCCTGACCAGCGCTCTGGCCGACCCCATTCGCGCCAGCTACGAGATCATCAACGCAAACAGCGGTGCGTTGACGGTAGCTAACATGCGCCCCTTCAGTCGCGGCACCGTGACCGTCGCCTCATCACAGCCTTTCGATCCCCCGATCATCGACCCCAGGTATAGCAGCAACCCCATCGATGCGCAGGTGTTACTAGCCGCCATCCGCTTCAACGAGCGCCTCATCGTCACCAACGCCCTCTCCGAACTCGACCCCGTACAGATGTATCCCGCCGCCGGTGCCACCGACGAGGACATCCTGCAGTGGATCAACACGCACATGCAGACGGAGTACCATCCGGTGGGCACCTGTGCCATGATGCCGCTGGAGCTGGGCGGCGTGGTGTCGCCTGACTTACTCGTGTACGGGACGGCGAATCTGCGGGTCGTGGACTCGAGCATCATTCCCGTGCTACCCGCTGCGCATTTGCAGGCTGTGGTCTATGGCATAGCTGAGAAGGTAGATATCCCCGGTGACTCTCGGGGTGGGATGAGACGGGTACTGATACGTGCTGCGCAGGCCGCAGACATCATCAAAGCAGCAAACTTTGCACCAGCCACTGCTCTGTTCTCGTACGACCCACCTTCAACATCGCCCGCCGCCGGCACGCCTTCTTCGATTTCGGCAGAGGACGTGGTCACCACGTATACCACAGTCGTCGCCACCCAGACCGTGTACATATGAGTACACCCCAGCCACAAACCTGGATCGCGCAGCTTGGATGGGAGATATGTGATTGGATCGACGGACTGTTTGCCCATGTATGAGTATAGTGTACGTATACGAGATACGGAAAACAATCTGCAGCTGACAGATATGGCTCCGCCCTCGCCACTTCCTCATGCGCACTCTGCCGAGCCCAGGTGGGAGCGACCTCCGTGAGCCCAGACGTCAATCTGCGGCAAGAGTCAAGTGATTCGCACTAGCCTCTCCCACGAAGCGATCGCTATCTCACCCATCTCATCGCCATGCCGCAGCATTTGTCACCACGCAAACACATATACCCACGCCCCCTGGCCCGTCTCTGTCCACACCAGCACAGCAGAGCACAAGTTGCCTTCTTTCTTGTGCTACGCGCGACGTGACACGGACACACACAATGTGCACGCAACAACTGATCTGGTGCTCCTGCGGGCATGGCGAGTTCCTGCCGATTGAGAAGTGCGCGCAGGCGGTATCGCGGGGGTACTGCTGGACGGTGGTATGGGGGGACGGGGTGGACGCGGCGCCGATCGCGCTGCCGTGCTCGTATTGCAAGGAGGGATGGATGAGGAGGAGGGCGTTGGGGTGTGCGATGCCTGCTCAAGGGGTGGCGAAGACGGCGGTACCGGCGGCAGGAGGGCCGGGGGTGGACCATGGTGGTGGGGTGAGCGGCGGAGGGCTTGGGAAGGCGATGGGGACTTTGACGCTTCCCTTCCGACCCGCGGCAACGGCATCCAAGACGTGCAATGCAGCACCCGGATGCGAGCCAGGACCCGCGGCTAGAGAGACGCAATCGGTGGCATCCACGGACGAAGCACTCGCGTCCACAGACAGCATGATGGTTTTGGATCAGCAGCCCACAGATGCCTTTGCGTTGGATCCGGGACTGCTGCCACCGACACCGCCACTGGGACGACATATTGGGGACCGACTTCAGCAATGGCTTCGATCTAAGCAAGGAGATGTGGCAGTATGCATGACGCTAGTGGACATATGTTAGAGTGGGTAGGCGTGGGGGAAGATAGGCGGTGGGTTGGTGTAATATCTGCATTGCGGTTGAGGGTGTTGGTGACTTTGGTAGCAGAACTGTCTGGTCGCTCAGTCAGCCGTCGAATCGGATTGGAGGCTGCGACACTGGTGTTGCTCCGTGGCGATCGATTGGTGTGCATGTCACGTCAGCGACGATGTGGTGCTCTTGTGTCTCCTCTGTCAGAGGGCCCATGGTCCTGCGGTGCCTTCTCGCGTTAGGCCAACACGCCGAGCTCTGCCTTTCCGATACAGTCACGATGAGTACATACCCCGGCAGAGCATCTTGCCCACCAACAGCCAGGCGGAGGCTGGCGGCCCGTCAAAAAGGTCCAGCTTCACTGTGCTGTTGGTAACGGCATCAAAGTCCGTAGCTAGTCCCTCGAGCGCGACTCCACGAGCAGAGAAGTCCTGGAGAGTTATGGCAAAGCAGAAGCCAGTCCCGTGATGTGGAGATGGTTGTCTTCTAGGCTACGGAGGGAATCAAGCACAACGGGGCCCGTGCAAGGCTGGTATGCGGTAGCTTCGGTACCTAGGGCGTAGCAGCGGATGTAGAGAGAATGATGCAATGCGGAGGTATCATGCTTAGGATTTCGGGCTGGGATCAAGTCGCCGGTATCGGGAAGTGAGTGTCTCCCCATCCAGTAGAGGACGATTGTCTAGACAGCAGTGCCATCCATCAGGAGTGGGAGTACAGCGGCCTCGCCGAGAGGGGAGGCGTGGTTGTGCATGGCAGTCTTGAGGACGTTTGAGGTGTGCTCCAACGATTTGCGAGCAAACAGGAGGCTGGGCAGCCTGGTACTGCGCCGATGTCGACCTCCACGGTCGCGTCCGAATGAATCGACCTGTATACTGTCAGCCGTGATGCGCAGGATCAACGCACTGCAGGTGTTCCTCCGTGGCGGACAGCTTGATTGTGGACGTGCTGTGCCATGAATCGTCGGGTGTTTACTGCGCGCGCCGACGGATCGTGATTTGCGATTCTTCACCGCGGGCATCGGAGAGTGGACACTTGACATTTCAGCGATCTCAAACATCGCGCCGGGATAAGGGCAGTAAATGCTGGCTTTCTCATTCAGCTGCGAAGATGTAAGTCATAACGCCGGCGCTGGCCAGCCTATACCATCTCCCCAAGATCTCATATCAACGTTCCCTTCGCCGACCGAATTCTTCCCTCCCAAGGCGCCACTCCGTTGCCACTTCGCCATCAGTGCGCCATCAAGTCAAGACTGCTAGTGGTTGAATCCATCGCTCGCGATAGTCTCGGTTGGTCGCCTCAAGCCTGCCGTGTAGCCAGTGACGTTCCGACTGCCTGGATCCTATCATGAATTTCCAGTACGGTGAAAGCCCTGGCACTAGCAGACTGCCCTCAGCATCGCCCGGGATCCTTGGTCGGATATTGAGACTGCTGTCGTTACCCTGGCCACGTGGCATCTGTGCGAGCACCTGTGACATCCCGACCACTCCATCAAACATGTCCAGCATCTCCATCTGCGACTCGTCAAATTCGTGCGATTGCTCCGCCAGCTCCTCCCCCAGAAGGGCTCGGAGCACTGATCCCGGAGGGGTGCTCTCAAACCCTTGTTTGATGCTCGTAAGGCTCGCTGGCACGCCCTCCAAGCTCCTGATGAGCTCGAGCATGACGAGGTCCTGTAGCTCCGCGATGCCATATTTATCACCCAGAGCCCAGGTGCGGATGCAGATCGAATTCAGGCAGTCATTGCCCTCAAGATCGACGAGACGCAGGTCCGCGTCAGCTGGGAGATGGCGATGGTGGATCCAGAACAGCAGGACTTTCCAAGCCGCGATGTCGTCGTCGGCAAACGTGAGAGTGTCCTGCTGACCTGTGCCGAGATGGTGGTTGCGCAGGGCGGCGACAAAGTAATCCGACGTATTCTCAAGCGTAAGTTTAGACATGTGAAAGGTCAATGCTTCGGAAGGGTCACCAACAACCAGCTTGATCAGTATATCTGATTGTAGCGCTCTAGTCGCGTTAGCGTACGCAGATCCGCGCAGGTAGCCACTTCATACAGAGCGAGCGCCTCCATCGTGGAAGCACGATACCTGCTTCGGCTGGTCTGTGTTGTGGCGGCAGCTGCTTGACAACAAGGTCCGCGTTATTGTAGGGGCGCGTGGCGGAGGACAAAGCTGAGCAAGCAATCGGGTGTGCGTGCGAAGCTCGCAGGATTGTAATGCGGTTGAGCCCACGACGGCGTTTTGGATGGCGCCGCGAAAGACGTCGATGTCCTGTGAGGAGCCCCGGGGTGCAGTGAATGCACCTTACAGTGAAGTGCTTGTGGTGTTGAATGAAGTTGCGATGCAAGGTGGAGATAAGGTGGGCGGACGCTCAGTGAATATAGGAAGGCATGACCCAATAACGCCATCGCTCACATGATACAATTCAAAAGATGACATCCTCGTCCCCCTCATCGCCCAGCATATTCTTGCTCTCCCCACCCTCACCATCCTTCGCGTTCTCCTTGTCGCTTTTCCGCCGCGCCTTCTTCGCCTGCTCCGCCTCCTCCTCCGCCCGCGCCCGCTCCTTGACGCCCTTGACCTTCTTCAGCCGGAAAAACTCCTCGCGGTCCAGCTCGTCGAGCTCGGAATTGATGTACTTGATCGTGTTCTCGGCGCGGGGGATGATGATGTGCTCGCTGCAGCATATTAGTATGACCGACAAACAGAGGATCGTAGCAACGTACATAGCGTTGACTCTCCGATTGACCACCTTGATGACTTCGTCGAGGATGACGAACGCCGTCTGCAAGCTCGCCAACTCGACCAGCATCTCCACGGCCCTCGTATACGTCTCCCGACATTTCTGCACCTGCTGCCCGCCCTTCCCCAACCCCGTCATGCCAAAGTCACTGCTCACGCCCTCCGCCTGGAAACTCTCAAACTGCGGCAGGAACACACCGCTGACGTTCTCCTGCCTCGTGCGCACCCGGAATTTCGCCTGTTTGACACTCTCCGTAATCTGGTACCCGATCGACGAGTTGCCCGTAGCGTACGTGACTTCCGCGAAGGAGAAGGCCGCGATCTGCATCACGCGGCCCATCTTGCGCTTCGCCTCGTCGATGCGGCGGGTGATCTCGCGGAAGCGCTTGGTAAGGGCCTCGGATTTGCGCTTGAGGAGGTCATGGCCCGTCTGCGCGCCTTTGAGCTTGGACTTCATCGCGCCGAGGGACTGGCGAGTGGGGAAGACAGCCTCGCGGCCGGCGCCGGAGGACATGGCGGGCGGTGCGGAGGGGTGGTGACCGGTAGGTGGTGTGGAGGTGGTGGTGGTGTAGACAGAGCAAGCAATGAAGCTCCAGGTCGTCTCTCATGCACGATCGGTCGGCATCTCGAGCTCGCCCAACCCCGGCGCATGACTCGCGCAGCATTCGCGAAAGTGTTTCACGCGCGCCGCCGCGACCAACCAATCCCCTTCCCCATCCTCAGCGTCTTGCTCCGCGGTGGATCGCATGGGCAGGCACGGCGAGCTGCTGCGCACTCTGACGCCGCCCTTTACTATCACCCTCGGCCTCTCCCGCCCCGGCTCACGCAAGACCTCCGCCGACCCAACCAGCACCCCCCGAACCATGGCTGCCATACAGCAGCAACAGAATTACCTCTACCTCATCGCTCACAACGACGAGATCTACGAGACCGACGTCCTGCGCAGTCCAGGCAGTGTCCGGCCTTGGCTCGACTACGCGAACTCCAAGCGCCAATATGGCACGCTCCTGGAGCAGTCCTTCGTGCTGGAACGCGCCGTCGCAACCCTTCCGCGCAGCTACAAGCTTTGGAAGATGTATCTCGAACTACGCACAACACACCTCAAGGGCAAGAATCCCGCCCGGCATAAGGTTGAGTTCCAGAAGGTGAATGCGCTGTTCGAGCGCGCGCTAGTGCTGCTCAACAAGATGCCGCGGCTCTGGGAGATGTACCTGGTCTTCCTGTGCCAGCAGCCCTTGATCACCTTCACACGGCGAACGTTCGATCGGGCACTGAGGGCGCTGCCCCTGACGCAGCATGGGAGGGTGTGGGCGCTGTATCGACCGTTCGCAACCTCGGCGGGTGGGGAGACGGCGGTCAGGGTCTGGAGGCGGTACATGCAGATCCACCCAGAGCATGTAGAGGAGTTCATCGACCTGCTGGTCAGGGAGAAGAAGTACACGGAGGCGGTGCAGCGGTACATCGAGATCCTCAACAACCCGCGCTTCAAGAGTCAGGAAGCCAAGGGGCCGTTCCAGCTCTGGACGGAGATGCTGGAGACGCTCATCGACCACGCGCGAGCCATACCCAATCCAGTCCCTATGCTGAACGGCACGACCATGGACGTCGAGACGATCATTCGATCTGGTCTGCAGCGCTTTCCCGATCAACGTGGCATTCTCTGGGTAGGTCTGGCGCGGTACTACATCAATCGCGGCGCCTATGAGCGCGCACGGGATGTCTTCGAGGAGGGCATCACGACCGTCATGACCGTCCGCGATTTCAGCGTCGTCTTTGACACGTATGCCGAGGCGGAGGAAGCGCTGATCAGCATCAAGCTCGAGGACTCCGCTCTGCGGCAGCAGAAAGGACGATCAGACGAAGCCGCGGATCTGGACCTTGACATACGGATGATGCGCTTCGAGCAGCTCATGGACCGGAGGCCATTCCTCGTCAACGATGTGCTGTTACGGCAGAACCCGCACAACGTGAACGAATGGCAGAAGCGTGTTGCGCTATGGGGCGAGAATGCACAGATGGTCGTACAGACGTACACGGATGCTATCACCGCCATTCATCCGAAGAAAGCGGTTGGTCGCTTCCACGAGCTCTGGACGAACTACGCCAAGTTCTATGAGGCAGGCATGGATCTTCGAAATGCGAGAGTGATCTTGGAGAAAGCCGTCAAGGTGCCGTACAAGTCCGTCTCCGAGCTGGCGGAGATGTGGACCGAATGGGCTGAACTCGAACTCCGGAACGAGAACTTCGACCAGGCGGTGCAGATCATGGCTACAGCGACCAAGGCGCCGAAGCGAAGTAGCGTAGACTACTTCGACGAGGCGCTGAGTCCGCAGCAGCGCGTCCACAAGAGCTGGAAGCTCTGGTCCTTCTACGTCGACCTGGTCGAGAGCGTCAGCACCCTGGACGAGACGAAGAAGGTCTACGAGCGCATCTTCGAGCTCAAGATCGCGACGCCGCAGACCGTGGTCAACTACGCCAACCTGTTGGAGGAGGCCGGGTACCACGAGGACTCGTTCAAGATCTACGAGCGCGGCCTCGACCTCTTCTCCTACCCTGTCGCCTTCGAGCTGTGGAATCTGTACCTCACCAAAGCCGTCGATCGCAAGATCAGCATCGAGCGGCTGCGGGACCTTTTCGAGCAAGCGCTCGAGGACTGCCCGCCGAGTTTTGCCAAGACGCTGTACCTCATGTACGGCGCACTGGAGGAGGAGCGCGGGCTGGCGCGGCACGCGATGCGCATCTATGAGCGCGCGACCCGCGCCGTGGCCGAGGAGGACAAGGCGGAGATGTTCGAGTTCTACATCACGAAGTCCGCGTCGAACTTCGGCCTCACCTCCACGCGACCAATCTACGAGCGCGCCATCGCCGCCCTGCCCGATAAAGCGGCGGCGGGGATGTGCGTCAAGTTCGCCGAGATGGAGCGCCGGCTGGGCGAGGTGGACCGCGCGCGCGCGATCTACGGGCACGCGAGCCAGTTCTGCGACCCGCGGGTCGAGGCCGCGTTCTGGAAGCTGTGGGAAGGGTTCGAGGTGCAGTGCGGGAACGAGGACACGTTCAAGGAGATGCTGCGGGTGAAGCGGAGCGTGCAGGCGCGGTTCAATACGGATGTGGGCTTTATTGCTGGGCAGGCTGTTGCGCGGCTGCAGCAGGGTGCAGCGGGAGGGGAGGAGGAGATGGAGGTCGATGGGGATGGGAATGCGGAGGTGGATCCGCGGAAGCTGGACGCGATGGCTGCGTTGGAGCGGCAGGCGAGGGCCCCGGTCGGGTTTGTGGCTGCGAGCAGTGGGCCCGAGGGTGGAAAGAGGCCGGAGGTGAGGGAGGGTGGGGAGGTGCAGGCTGTGGTTAATAAGGCGGAGATCGATATCGACGACGACCTGTGAGGATTGCTCTCTATATCAATCATCTTCGGAGATCTGGCGGCAAGATGCTGGCTTAGTAACATTGCGGCCACCCCCTTTTCAACGGATCAGTTGCTTCGTCACAGGGAAAGCGCGCGGGCCGGGGGCGCACAAGAGCTTTTATCTGGCTGCACCTCCACGCCGTCGTCACTTCACTGATTGCGCAGGCACATCGTCAAATCTGCACAACCGACACTCGACATGCCTGATCTTCGCAGTGGCACCGCGCGTTGCTGCACGCAACTGTTTTCGATACATCGTCTGCAGCGGTGGTGGGCTTGGACAGAGGGAGTCTCTAGCGATGGACAATCTACTGGAGTGAGCCTGTCGTATCTGACTACTCCAGTCACCAACTCTGACCAGAGTCTCCAGATACTACGAGAACAACCGGCGATTCATCGCAATCCACGTGGGTCAGGATGCAGACGAGCATGTATTCCATATTCCCAAGGCGGCCCTGGACCTCGCGTCCGATTACTTCCTCATGGCCCTCAAGCATGAAAGCGCTATGGGCGGGGAGAAAGGCACGCTCCGATTCCCTGCGGACGATGCCGACGCCTGGAAGGTCTTGCTTTGCTGGATCATCAAGTGCGCTCTTCCGGAGGACTGGAATTGCGCTAAGAAAGACGCTGAGCAACAGGAGGTGCACATGATCCGCTGCTGGGCCTTGGGAGAGAAGTATCTGCTACCGGACTTCCAAGCCATGATCATGCTCGAGCTGCTAAATTACTTGGACTCGAGTGAGGAGCCAAAGGTGCAGCATCTCACGCTGACTGCGGCGAAGGAAGCTCTCGCGACTACACCGGCAGGCCGTCCGCTGCGCCGCCTGATCGCCGTGGAATTGGCCAAGTCCCTCAAAGAAGGGCATCTCGGATTTGACAAGTTGTGTGAGTTTGATGGCATCGGAGGAGCAATGAGCGAGGTCGTGCAGGCAGTGAATGGGTACAGCGGCATCCAGGGAAGCATGTACCGTCTGTTCCCGATAGACTACAAGGCGCCGGAGGAGGCCGCGCAGCCGTGGAGGGCGTACATGGTTAGAGGTGGGCCTACGGCGCACTGGATCTACCAGATTATGGCCAAGGAGGCGGAGGGGTCGGAAGTGGCATGATCGCAGAGCTGGGCCTGCCACTCTGCGTAACCAGCCGTCGGGATTCAAGAGGAAGCTCTCAATGCAGAATGCAAGTACAGGAGTCGCGAGAGATCCGCTTATTAGCGATGGGCTTCACGCCAAGCTCAAAAAGACGGCGAGACAGTGGCGCGCTGGAAGCTGACCTTGACGTCCACGAGGTCGATCGGCTGTTCGCAAACGAACTGCGTCTGTAGGTACTAGTATGCACACATGCAATTACTACTCGGGCCGTACATGCTTCTTCCTCTTGATCATCTCATACCAGAGCTCACCCCTTTCTCCATGCTTACCTCTCCTAGCTTCGAGCAGCAAACGCTGATAGCAGAGAGCCCACGGGTCTTGGCGCAGGCGCTACTATAAAAATCTCGATGGCAACCCTCGCTATCTTCATCTCCCGCACAACACACCAAAGCGACGTACATCATGACGGACACCATCGACGCTCCACCACCCTACACTGCCTCACCTGGGCGCGACGATCTGCGCACTTGGCCGCCACCTCCCTGTTACCTCTATGCCAACCCCCCCGAACACAACAGGGCACCGGGTGGTGTGTCCGAGGTCGACCGCCTCCGCAACTTCCTGCTCCATGCACTGTCCTACGACTACGGTTGCAGCCGCCTGGCCGGGTTGTCCAGACGAGACCGGGACCATTTCTCCAACCTGCTCAAGCGCCTCGATGCCGGCCCCACCTACGACCCGCAGGTTGACACGTACCTGACGCTGAGGGAGCGCGGTGACTACTTGAATCGCCACATCTACGATCCTTGTAATGCACTGCACATCACTGAGGACTCCGTCACCGCGATCATCAGGAACTTCTTCGAGTTCCAAGGCGTCGCCAAGGAGCCCGGAGCCCTCGCGTTCTTCAAGAAAGACGGTGGGCACACCCTGGCGCACAAAGTCTACTGCAATCAGTTTCTGGTGATCCCTCGGCTCACACCGCACGAACACATCCGAGCGCAGCTACGCCGGAGCGGGCATTTGGTGGTGGATCCATACCTGGCCCGCATCTGCGGCCCCCCTAGCCAACGCGAGGTCGGTGTCTGCAAGCTGCGCGATGTCTCATACGTTCTGACGATCAAGGGAGCTTGGTGCGAAGCCGCACGCGTGAACGGGTCGATGGTGGTGTCTGCGGTTTCCTCGATATCGAGCTGGGCCACGAGAGCGAGGGACTATGCGACGAGCTTCTTCCGCGGCGGAAAGCAGTCTGAGCACACGGAGCAGATGGCCCAACCATATCCCGACGTTTCCCAATCACCAGGGAACTGGTGCCAGCAGCCCACATCGAATAGTTCAAGGGGACGTTTATGAACGCAGGAGGGCTCCCGCGCACTTGATCTACGAACGTCCACCCAAGGATGCAAAGTACGAGTCTTTGAAGAGCTAGACCCGCCAATTGCAGCATATTGGACGGCCATGCGATGACAAGAAGTCCCAAATAGATAAAGCTTGCGGCGTGAGCTCTTGCGTATTGCAAAGAAAGGCCTCGGGCAGTGTACGAAGCCTGAAGGGTCTTGATTTTGGGCACTTAGACTGCGGCTGGCGTTGGTGACAGTCAAGCCTCGACACGGGAGATGCTATGAGCGAGGTATTAGACATCATGATCGATGGTCGTCTGGTACAGTGCATCTGCTTTGAATGAGTCCCGCGCGACTGACTTTGGATCTGGAAGGCGCGCTGGACTCCTACCATGACTGTTGCCTGATCTGGAGAACGACAGGCTACCTACTTGAACGTCATTTCATGCAGCGACCTCATGCGGGATACTCACAGCATCGAAAAGCAACACACTGCAGCACCGGTATCCTGATGACCGCTTCACCCGGTCATCTGTCTCAACTCCCATCTGGTGGTTTTGGATCAGAGTCTCTGGCCATGGAGGACTTTCTGCAGTAAGCGGTCCAGCCTGCCAAGACGACACAACGCTGACTTGAGGACCAGCAGTCTGCGGAACGAACGCCTGATCAAGATCGTGATTGGAGACGGCGACCATGAGCCCTACCACATCCAGCAAACGATTCTCGAGAGCGCGTCCGACTACTTCAAGAAAGCTCTCGCCCACGAAAGCCAGCTCGGCAGCGATGAGCCTGGCACCTTGACCTTCCCAGAAGACAATCTCGGCGCCTGGGAAGCGCTGCTGTACTGGCTGCTCAAGCACGACTTACCGCCGCCGATGCAAGTCCCTTGTGAGAGCCACATAGTGCCGGTTGGCGAGCACGAACTGCTCCTCGTGCGCTGTTGGGCCATGGGCGAGAAGTATGGCTTGTCGGTCTTCCAGGACCTTGTAATGACCACAATGCTCAAGTGGGTGGAGTCTTGTGGTTCATTCGAGTATGCAACCTTGGAGGAGGCGTTCCAATCAACGCCGCCGGGATGCGCATTGCGTCTCTTGACGGCCGATGATCTGGCCTTTCGGATCGTGGACAGCCAGGAGGGCTTACCCTTGGTACGAGATGTCATCGAATTTCTGGAGGGCATACCTGGGTGCATGGGCGAGGTTCTGAGTGCCGTCTCGGACTTCCACAAGATGTCAGTCCGCCCGACTGCCTGCAAACGCCCACCACCGGATTGGAAGCAGCAAGAGTGTATCAACTACATGGTTGCGGAGGACCACAAGTGGTGCATGCAGTGCCGGTGTATGCGCTTGCGGCGGACCACTCGCGACGAGGAGGAATGATCTGCTGCAATTCAGCGCGAGGCAATGATGACTCTGGTTATGCGGGCAGTCCATGCGCGCTGGAAAGGGGCAGGGTCTGTCGCTCTTTGAGTGATGGAGGGTGCGGGCGCGGCCCTGATATGGCTGTGACCTCGTTGCTACCTTAAGTCGTTCGTTCAACATTGCTTTACCCGTGAGTCCACATCTCGATTGTGGATGTGATAGCACCTGAGCGACAAGAGACGGTCTGCAGCACTGGCAGCCCATGATCTCATTAGTGAGAGCCACTATAACCACACTGACAACGTCAAGATCAGCTCGCGATATGCACAGTGCAGTACGAATCAGCAGTAGAGACATTCAAACAGTGATGTCTGCTATAGTCGTCACCAGAGGTCGCCGCTGATGAGTGAATAGGAGCTTGCAGGACAGAATCACGATCAAAATCTTCATCGGCACGCCCTATCGCAAGCGACACCATATTCAACGGACCGTCTCAGAGACCTCATGTGACTACTTCCAAGAAAGCGATCCAGCATGACACCAGCGTGGGCGGCCGCGGACTCTACACGCTCCGCGTCTCAGAAGATGGCATCCAAGCGTGGAAGGTCTCACTTCGCTGGACCGTCAAGAGTGGCATACCGCCATACCAGACAGACGAGCAGGACCTGCAGGTGCAACGGTACGAAGCGCTTCTGATCGATTGCTGGGGCTTCTGCGAGCAGTACTGCGTCGCTGATCTCCAAGAACCCATCAAGTCACAGCTGATGTGGTATGCGCAGCAAGATGGCTACCTCAGTGCTTTGACTCTGCTGTCGTCATACCACACCGCCAGAACCTAGCCTGCGCCTTCTGTTGGTCGCAGTGGTGGCCTTCAGTGTAGGCACCGATGCGCCTCCCGCCCGTGAGACCAGGATGCTCGACCGAGATCATGCACGCTGTGGCCGAGTTCCGTGACCACCTGCGCGATTGCCGGCGTGTAGCCGCATCAAGGCGCGGCGTCGAGGCGCTCGGAAGGACGGAGAGAGTAGCAGTGCGACATCCTCAGTCTACCAACGGCGTTGTCATCCACACCGACTCTTGACATCGAGTACCTGCCCATGGCCGGCTTAGCAAGGGTCACCGCGGCACGACCACATATACACGGCAGCGAGAACCCACAGCCGTACAAGGCCTGTACAGTCCAACACTACAGCCCCCCCCTTCCCCCTCCGGCCCCTCACTGCACCATCCCCCCCATCTCAATATCCTCCACCGGCCGCGCCGGCACACTAAACATCGGCACCTTCCGACTCTCGCTCGACAAATGCGCGGGCAACTCACACGGCGTCCCCGACCGTCCGCCGGGGGAATGCTCGTCCCGGCTCCCGCCCGTGGCACCCAGCTCGTGCGGGCCCGAGTACCGGCGGCGCTGCTCGGGGTCCTCGTGGCCGAAATGGCCCTGCGCGAGGAGAGCCGGGTTCTCCGTGCCGGGGGGAGCGAGGAGGGTGGGGTCGGGGGGTGTGGGGGAGTGGGAATTGGAATTGGAATTGGAGTTGGAATGGAGGTGGGGGCGCGCGGGCGGTGGGGAGGGCGGGTGCTGGGAGACGAAGCCGTCGTTCATGACGGGCTCGATGGGCTCCCCCGCGTTCGCGACCGCGACTTTCTCGCGGATGGAGGCCAGGGCGTTGGGGCGGTCGGCGTAGGGCGCCGTGGCCTCCGGGGAGGTCTCTTGCTGCTGCGGCGGCGGAGGAGAAAGAGGGGGAGACGTCCGCTGCGGAGGAGGCTCGCTGGGCGCGGTGAAGGTGAAGTGCGGACTGCGCCCCTCGCCCCCATCCCGTGCCGCTTCCGCCGAATCCTCGCTCGCGCCGTCGGCCTGCGGCAGCCCGCCCGTCTTCCGCCTTGCGTCCGCGACCAGCCGGCTAAAGTCATCCCGGTGCCTGCTCGTCCACCCTTCCCCATCAAAGTCCTTCCGCATGACGCCGTTCCCATTCGCCGCCGGCGCCTTCCCGCCCTGCGTCCGCTCCCACGTCTCCAGGTCCTGCAGCAGCCGGCGGTTCGAGCGCGGCGCATCGCTGTCCGCGTTCGCGTTGACGAGGTTCACCCACTCGGTGTGCCGGCGGATCATGAGCGGCTTGGCGCCCCAGGCGGGGATGCCCAGTTCCTCCAGCTTCCTGCGCAGGGGGATGTCTTTGAGGAGGGAGTAGTTGAGCTCCGCGAGCCGCTCCTTGGGCCGGGAGTCGGCTCGTGAGTTGCCCAAACGATCCGCGGGTGGTCGAGACTTGGCTCGCTTGTCCTGCTCCTGCTCGTCTGCGCAGCGATCGAGGTGCGGGTCGACTTGCTCGATCTTCATGCGCTTGCCGCAGCCTAGTGGGCATTCTACCAGCCCGTCATCCGGCGCCTCCTCCGGCTGATACTCTTCGTCCTCATCCTCGCTATCCAAGATCTCGATCGCGTCTGCATGTGAGGGCTGCGAGGCCACGGTCTTCCGGCTCTTACTCCGCGTTGTCCTGCCCTCAGTCTGCTCCATGTCGTCCGAGTCAAGAACAGCATGCCTCTTCCGCTTCCCCGGCCTCCGCTGCTGGGCCACCTGCTCCTGCTCCCGCCGCGCAACACCGATCGCCGCGGGTCGCGCCGCGACAAACGTGGCGACCACCTCCTGCAGCGCCCAGTTATTGCGCAGCTTGCTCGCCTGATCCGCGGTCCGGCACGCGGGACATCTGCCGTCGGCCGACAAGCTCGTGCGGATGCAGCGCGAGCAGAAGGTGTGCGCGCAGGAGGTGATCATGGGGGTGTCGTAGAACTCTTTGCAGATCTGGCAGTGCAGCGCGTTCTCCAGCTGCGCAAAGTCCTTGAGCGGCGTGTCCAGCCAGTCGGTCGAGTCGGGGATGTCCGGTGCGGTGTCCATGGCCCAGGATGTATGGTGTAGGCAAACGGTGTGAGACGTGGTGCAGGTGAGAACGCGCGAATCGCGTCGGCAGTTCGACACGTGACGGCAGAGCGGGCCGTGAGAGGCTGCGTCCGCCGAGCCGCGCTAGCCATTGACGTGCATGGATGGATGATCACCAGAGTTTCGGGGTTGTCTCACAGCATCGAGCTGCGTCGGATGCGGCGACAGGGGTGTTGCACTCCCGCACGCGACAATCTCGAAACATGAACACCGGTTGATGACATCCCCGAAGCGCACTCGATCGCGTCTCCCGCCAAGGGTGTCGGGAGGTGAGACGAGATGAGCGGCGGGCGCGGCAATCGTGCAATCTCACGCTAATCTATCCCACCACACCTGCCGCTCAATGCCGCACCTTGACGACGCCTTGGTTGCCGCGGAGTAAGAAGTCAAGTTGCCCATCCATTCCTTGCATTTCTTGAATCTCAGTCGCTGCTTCTCTTCAATACACATTGCGACGAGTACACGTATCTGCACGCTTATTTGTTATCTATTCACTGCAGCGTTAGGAGACGCTGGGCATAGAGTGCACTGCTGGGCGCGTAGATCAGGAGAGCAATACCAGTAGAGCGAACAGCATCATGCCATCTGTAAGACATTCGTGCGCACATTGCTACGTGCATAGCTAATACTGTCTAGCTTATTAGCATACTCACTTCGGCGTGTGCCCTGGCGGCCACGACAATGGCAGTCAACCCGATAGTAGTGCAAGAGCAGGAGTTCATCGACAGCGTGACGAGCAGTCGGTTCATGATAATAGGCGTCGACTACCAACCCGGCGGGCAAGGCGCATACGGCACCAACTCGGGCGACCCGTTGAGCAATGGGACAACCTGCTTGCGAGACGCGGCGCTCATGCAGCAGCTGGGCGTGAACACGATCCGGTGCTACAATGTCGACCCGACGCTCAACCACGACGATTGCGTGTCGATCTTCAACTCGGTCGGCATCTACATGATCATCGACGTCAATAGCCCGCTCTCGGGCCAGTCGATCGACCGATCCAATCCCTCGGGAACATACTCGACCAGCTACCTCGAGCACATCTTCACCGTGGTCGAGGCCTTCAAGTCATACCCGAACACCCTCGGCTTCTTCGCCGGCAACGAGATCATCAATGACGTCGACACTGGCAAGGCGAATCCTCCGTACATCCGCGCCGTGCAGCGCGATCTCAAGAACTACATCTCCGCGCATGCGCCGCGCACGATCCCCGTCGGCTACAGCGCGGCGGACGTGCGGGATGTCCTGGAAGACACCTGGGCGTACCTGCAGTGCAACAACAATAACGAGACTGGCGGCAACGACACCTCGCGCTCCGACTTCTTCGGCCTCAACTCGTACAGCTGGTGCGGCAGCGAGTCGAGCTTCACCGTCTCGAGCTACGACACCCTCGTCGCGACCTTCAGCAACACCACGATCCCCGTCTTCTTCTCGGAGTACGGCTGCAACGACCCCGTCCCGCGCGCCTTCGACGAGGTCCTCTCCATCTACGGCCCGGAGATGGCCACCCTCTCCGGCGGCCTCGTCTACGAGTTCACGCAGGAGAGCTCCAACTACGGCCTCGTGACAACTTACAGCAATGGCACCGCCCAGCTGCTCGGCGACTACGACGTCTTGATGTCGCAGTACAACAAGCTGAACGTCACGCTCCTGGAATCTAGCAACTCCACCGCGACGCGTTTACAACCGCCCCGCTGCAGCGCGGGCCTCATCTCCTCCGACGGCTTCAGCACCGACTTCGACGTGCCTTCCCCGCCCGACGGCGCCGAGGCGCTCATCTCCTCGGGCGTCTCGAGCGCGCCGACGGGGAGCATCGTGAGCGTGACGCGGACGAGCGTGCAGGTCGCCGTGTACGCCACGAACGGCGGCGAGTTGGAGGGGCTGGCGATCCAGATGGCGAGTACGGCGAACCGGCCGGGGCAGACGGGGGGCGGCGGGGTGTCGACGGGCGCGGCGCCGAGTGCGACTGCATCGGGTGGGGCGAGTAGTGGGAGTGGGGGCGCGAGTGCGACGGGCGCGGCGGCGAGCGCGAGCGCGTCTAGTGGTGCGTATAAGATCGACGCCCGGATCGCGGGGGGCGCGGCCGCGGCGGTGGCTGTGGGGTGGGGTGCGTTGGCTTTGTGATGGGATTGGAAGGTGTGACTGGACAGGCAGGGGGGATCGGGAGACTCCTGGATAACGGGCACCGGATGGCCTGCTGGGGTGCGGGCGCAGTGATGTCCCGCTGGGTGGGGTTGAATTAGCGGGTGTTGCATTTACTGGAGACAGAAGAGCGGCATAGCCATATCCTCATGAGAAGCATCTTGTGTTCCACAAGCCGTTTCACATGCAAGACTCGATCGGATCCCCCGCCGAAGCCCTTGCTGCACCCCACCGTCGATCTCCCGACAAGCTTACGCGGCCCTGGCCGGACCCCTGTCGCGATCTTGCCCCAATGGCGACACCTTGCGATTCGCTACCCACAAACAACATCCGCCCTCGTCGAGCTGGCCTCATCAACAACACAAGCCATGCGCTGGCCGCGACTCCGATAATACCTCCTGCGCTGCCCGAGCGATCCCCAATGGGCAAACACCGCTACGGCGTGATCCTCGACGCCGGCTCCTCCGGCAGCCGCGTGTACATCTACCGCTGGCTGAATGCGCAAGCCGCGCGAGCCACGGGCGATGCGCGGGACCTCGCGAGTCTACCGCAGATCAAGACGAAGAAGGGATGGAACAAGAAGGTGCATCCCGGGATATCCACGTTCGGATCCAAGCCCGAGCTCGTTGGGCCCGAGCACCTGAAAGAGCTGGTCACCTTTGCGCTCGAGCAGGTCCCCAGAGATCAAGTGCAGCACACGCCCATCTTCCTGCTAGCGACGGCGGGGATGCGCTTGCTGCCCGACGCGCAACGGGCGGCGGTGCTGGAGAGCGTGTGCGCCTACTTCCAGCAGACGACGGCATTCCAGCTCCCGGACTGCGGGCTGCACGTGCAGGTCATCCCCGGCGAGACGGAGGGCCTATACGGCTGGATCGCGGCGAACTACTTGCTAGGGGGCTTCGACGCGCCGGAGATGCACGACCACGGCAAGGGCCACAGCACGTACGGCTTCCTGGACATGGGCGGCGCGTCGGCGCAGATCGCGTTCGCGCCGAATGCGACCGAGGCGGCGAAGCACGCGGAGGATCTGAAGCTGTTGCGGCTGCGGAAGGTGGGGGGCGAGGCGCTGGAGTACAGGGTTTTTGTCACGACGTGGCTGGGCTTTGGCGCGAATGAGGCGCGGCGCAGATATGTCGAGGGCTTGCTGGAAGCGTATCCGAGTGAGCGGGAGCTGCCTGATCCGTGCCTGCCGACGGGTCTGCGGGTGAACCAGACTGGGTACGAGTTGTCGCCGGGCTCGCCGGAGCTGGCAGGCAAGAAGCCGCATTTAGTCGGCACCGGCGCCTTCGCCGAATGCCTGAAGCGCACCTACCCACTCCTAGAAAAGGAGCGCGCGTGCGCCGACGCGCCCTGCCTGCTCAACGGCCAGCACACGCCCGCCATCGACTTCGACGTCAACCACTTCGTCGGCGTGTCGGAGTACTGGCACACCACGCACGAGCTCTTCGCCATGGCGCACAAGGACAAGGCGTACGACTTCCACACCTACCAGCGGCAGGTCACGGACTTTTGCTCGCGGGACTGGGCGGACATCGTGCGGGATGTCGGGAGCCGGAAGTGGGGGAAGAAGGTTGATGAGAAGACGGTGGAGGAGGTGTGTTTTAAGGCCAGCTGGCTGATCAATATGCTGCATGATGGGATAGGCATCCCGCGCGTGGGCATCGAGCCGGTCAAGCCGGTTGGTGGTGGCGCGGGGAACAAGACGAAGGCTGTGCTGGACAAAGCGGCCGATCGAGGATTCCTGGATCCTTTCCAAGCGGTGGACAAGATCGACGGGACGGAGGTGAGCTGGACGCTGGGCAAGATGCTCCTCTACGCCGCGTCGCAGGTGCCCGCCGCCGCGGACCCCGCGCTCGCGGTCGGCTTCGGTAGCAACGTCGCCGGCGTCCCGCTGCCCGCGGACTTCCAGTACGCGGGCGGGCAGTCCGAGCCCTTCCCCACCGACCTCGACGCGGGCTCCGCCGGCGGCGGCGCGGACTGGCACGACCGGATCTTCCACAACGGGGGCTACGCGCGCCGCGTGCCGGGCCTGCTCCTCTTCCTCGCCCTCGTCGTGCTGGCCGCGTACCTCCTCTGCGGGCGCGCGCGCCGCCTCACCCTCGTCCACAAGCTCCTCCCGCGCACCGCCTCAGACCCCTCACGTCCCCCGCGAAAGCGACGCGCGCCGGGGTTCCTTAACAGCAAGCTCTTCGGCCCCGGGTCACCGACCTACGACCGCGTGCTCGAGGCCGCGGACCCGGAGGACTTCGAGCTCAGCGACGTCGAGGATCGCCATTCGGGCTCCAGCAGCAGCGATCCCTACCGCACCGGCCGGTCCTCCGGGTGGGCGACGCCCGTGGCGCGGGGCCTGTCGCCGGACATCCTGCGCGCGTCGCCGAAGGGGAAAACGGGGGGGGATTTTGACTCGCCGACCGGCGCGGCTGCGCTGGCGGGCGACAAGGGGCTGGGCATCGCGGCGTTTGAGCGCGGGGGCCTGATGGCGCGGACGGAGAGTAGGGAGCGCTTGGCGCCGACGACGCGGGAGATGGGGCGGAGTCGGCCGGGGAGTCCGAGTCGGCGGAGTCCGCTCGTGGGGCCGGGGAAGGAGAGTGTGGATTGAGTGTTGGTGGGGGGGGGGCGGGGGGTGTCTGGGTTTAGCGTAGGTGTTGGGGGAGTGTTTGATGATGTGAGAAGTACATATGTAGGGTAGATGGCGCTGGCGCAAGCGCGCGTAAGAAGGTATACCGCACGCACCTATGCGAGCGCCACGCAATTCTAGACTGTACTCCATTCGCATCATTCATCCCCTCAGTCCTCTCCCAAGAACCGCAGGAACGCGGCCCCGACCGCGACGCCATCGTGCCGCTTCCGCACCCGACTCATCCCATCCTTGAACATCGCATCGTCGAAGATCCCGCGCTCGTGCCGGTTCTCCAGCAACTCCTCGACAATGTCGCCTGTGAACTCCGGGTGCCCTTGCACCGTGATCAGCCGGCCCTTGGTATACATCCCCTGCACGTCGCAGCGGGGCGAGTGGCCCAGCGACTCGACGGAGGCGGGGTAGGTGTAGACGATGTCGCGGTGCATCTGGTGGATCGCCTGCCCATGCGTCAGCCTCGCGTCTCAGCCCTGTACACCAATGAATGTGTGGGGGGGGGAATGGTATACCAGCTCCGGCACCCCAAACAGCGCCTTCCCCCTCTCCGTGAGCTGCATGGGCGTGACGCTGACCTCCCAGCCCCGATCACTGCGGTCGACTTTCACATCCATCGCGCGCCCGACGATCTGGTGCCCGAAGCAGACGCCGATGATGCGCACGCGGTCCTGCTGCAACACACGCCGCGTGAAGGCGACGAGTTTCAGGATCCAGGGCTCGTCGGCGAAGGAGTCGTGGCCTGTTTCACGGGGGGGACTAGAGTATCAGCCGGACGTATCAGCTGGAACGTCCTCGTCTACTATATCGCTGGAGCCGGGGGGGGGGTGGGGGGGGGGGCGGACATACGGCTGCCGGTGAGGAGGACAGCGTCGACAGCGTCGAGGTCCGGATAGACCTGGTCCTGGACGACGTCGTACGTCGAGATCTCGAGCGCGGGCCGCGCCACGCCGTCCTTCTCCGCGACGTGCTCTGCGCCGGAGTCGAGCAAGGCCTTGAAGACATTGCCGTAGCCGCCGTACTGCGCCTTCGTGCGGCCGATGGGCTCGTCGCACTCGAGGACCGCGATCTTGAAGGGCGGCTTCATGGTTACCTCGTCGGTCTTGGGCTCGCAAGCCTGTGGATCTTCGGCTGGCTGATACGGCCCAACGATCAGGATGCAACAGTCTGCTATAGTGTAAGGATCATGTAGACCTAACATCCACCTCGACTGGCGATAGCCCTACGGCCGATAAGCCCGATAAGCCCTACCGGCACTCCCAGCGGACTACCGAGACAGCACATGCACAATTCCCTGATCCAACACCACCGCCGGAAATTCCTCTTCACTAATATCCCATTCGTAAGCATCGTTCCAAGTACCCTTGCCTATCATACCCCGCCGCATCTCCCCCCGCGCGACCGCCCCAGTCCGCAGGCCTCCTGCGGCGCCCTCTCGTTAAGCCATCATACCCCAATCTGTCCCAGCATCTCGTAATTTCATATATATCGTCAGACATCGACAACCAAACGCCCCACCCTAGCCCAGCACGCAAAGAAGAAGAGATCGTCATGGCTCGTCGCGTCGCTAGCCCTGCCGCGAGTACGGCTTGTTCATGGCCGCGATCTCCATCGCCACCGTCGCCCACTCGAGCTCGCGGCGCAGCGGCTGGCCGCGCTTCTGGCACTGGAACTCCTCCCACTTCAACAACTCGTACCTAAGCATCATCAGCAAGAAGTCCCATGCTCTTGGGTCGAGAGATGCTGCGGTAATACGTACGTGAATCGGAGATGCGGCTGGATAATCACGTTCAGCCGCCGGGCTCGCACGAAGCAGTACGCGCGCGGGAACGACAGGCCCAGCTCGTTCATCACCTCGGCGATGCAGATCGTCGCGGACCGGGACACGCCCACGCGGCAGTGCACCAGCGTCTTGGTACCCCTGCTGCGGCCGTCCTCTGGATCATGACAGTCAGCATCCGAGCTCAGCCTCAGACCAGGGCACGCGCACTCACCGATGAACCGCAAGCACCGCGGGAACTCCTCCGTCAGCGGATCGACGCCGTTGTCCTGCACGCGATCGATGTACATCATCCGATCCTTGGGCCACAACTCCGCGTCGTTGTTCCAGCTGACCGGCTCGCCGACACTCAGGATCTGGCCGATGCCGAGCTCGCGCAGCAGGCCCGGGTTATTCGCATGAGCGAGATTGCCGAGGTACATGTAGTCCAGCACTTTGCTGGGCAGGCTGCCGTCCATCTTGTCCAGCCACTCGGGGACGGGTGGGCACAGCTGCGATAAGTCGCCGCAGTGCTTCGGCGAGCACTGCAAGAGACGCGGCTGGATCGCTCGCAAGAGTGCGACATCGGATCCGTACGCGAAGAAGTTGCGCCGCTTCTCGCGGTGCAGCTGGAGCCAGGCTTCGTGGACTGGGACATACTCGGCGTACATGTAGTATGCCAGCGCCAGGAGAGATGTCTCGGTATAGCCATCCGCGCAGTGGATCAGGATCCGCTTAGCCGACCGTTCGGTGCCCGACGACTGCATGATGCTGTCACCGTCGCCATCCACTTCGCCGCCCAGCGAGAGCTTGCTGTCTCGGCGCTTGTGCTGCTCGAAGTGCCGATTGTGCGCCTGCCGGTACATCCACTCGCACGTTGCCAGCAGGCCGTCGACCTCCGCCTGCGACCAGGTCGGCGGCATGATCGCCCCGGAGCCCGGGAACTCCAGCTGCGGGATCGCGTTGTCGGACAGGCCCGCCGCGGCCTTCTGGTCCAGCAGCCCGTCCAGGATCTGGAAGGCCTTCATGTCCGGGATCTGCGCCAGATCGCTCGCCTCGATCATGAGGTCGAAGTCCGACGCGGGGGTTTGGGATTCGAGCTCGCTCTCCGAGGCGAGGGTGGCGTCGGGTGTCGGGCCCAGCCAGACGTTGTGCGAGATCTCGGAGGGCTCGGACATGGTGAGCATCTCGACGCGCTCGCGGTGGAAGAAATCGGTCACCTTCCCGGTGATGCAGCCTTCGGAGTCCAGGACGACAAGCTCAGGGGTATCGGTCTCGATGAAGTCGTAGTCATCTGCGATAGTCAGTCTCCATTCTGAGAGAACGCGGTTGGTATTGTCTCGCACCTGATACGATGAACGTGTTGAACTGGCGAGCTCCCGGGAATATCCCCTCGGCCTTCTTCTGCCACGCAGTCTGCGCACGTGCGATCCTCTTCGCTAACCGCTCAGCCTCCTCCTTTGGTGTCCTGCTATCCCGGTACACCACGATATCAGAGATAGCCGCCATCTTGCAAGCCTGGATCTGGAAGTTGCGCACGCTGAAGCCATCGCGGGGATCCGCATCGAGGAACTCGGCCGCCTCCTCACTCCGCCTATCCTTCGCCGCAGCCTGCAGCGGCGCCAGGATCTCCTCCGGCGCCACGGCCCCTCGCAGCTTACTGTGCGTCAAATCCCCGCCGGCCTTGACAATCGTCAGGCCCCGGATACACCGCGGCGTCCGCCGCAAGGCCTTCTTGCGCGCCACAAAGAAGGCCAGTTGCAGGTGGTTCTCCGCGTGCAGGCCATGCAGCCAGGGGAACACCTGCTCGGAAACAGGCAAGGGCTGCGAGGCCAGGTGATCGATGGCCTGCGCGAGCTTCGCCGCTGTGATGCCGTACACGGGCGGCTCGCTGCTGATCTTGCCGTAGCCATTGGGCGGGTACGTGAGCGAGGTGGTCTCGACGCACTGCCCGGGCGAGGGCGGCGACGCGGGCGGGGTGTCGAGGCCCCGCGACGCGGGCCGTGGCCCGGGGGAGCAGTAGGGGAGGTGTTTGTGCGGGACCGCCCTGGGTGTTCCGGCCAGCGAGGTGTTGATGGAGATCTGCGAGCTGGCTTTCTGGTCGGTCGTCAGGGCGGGGCGGGGGGCGCAGAGTGTGGTGGCCATGGCATGGGGCGGCGTGGCTGCCGTCGAGGGGCACTTTCTACAGTGGGTCGCGTGCCCGGGGCCTGCAGCGCAGCGGTGGTGGGTAGGAGCTGACGGGGCGGCGCGCAGATCAGCTCTACGTAAGCAGCGTGTCGTTGTTGCTGCCCCCCTCGAGCTTTTGATACAGCTGGAATGCGGCTGTCACTGCAATCGTTCACTGATAAGCAGGGCGCGTTTCGCAATCCGCGGGGCGCTCCAATGGGTTGGGTTCAAGAAAGTAGGCGCCCGGGTCAGCAGCGATCGTACATAAGCGCGGCAATGGAAGGGGTGTTGGTGGTGTACAAGAAGGTCAGGACCTGTATTAGAGGGCAAGGTAGTGGTTGAAAGCAACCCACCATGTACATTGGGACAAAGTCGACCTGCCCCGCCCCCAGAGATACCGGGGCTGCGCTAGCTGCGACGCCGCCAGTCCCAAGCTGGACGACGGCAGGCATGCCGAGCTTTGCTACCTGTACAGTACATGCGGACATGGGTTGTGTGTGTGTGAGATGCTGGTGATGATGAGTCGAGATTATTGATGATGATGGGCGGACCTTGAGACAGCGGGGGCAGTGCAACATCCTGACTATCATCAATGTTTCACAACCAACCGCCTTTCAATCTACATCTCTCCAGCCCCGCAATGGATACACGAGAACCCCCCGGAGGTAGCACTGGGAGGTACTTGGACGAACCTGATGCGGATGAACCTGGACAGCTCCATCCGGCTGGGCGCACGCTGAACACCCGACGCCGCCCGCCGCAGGGAACGCCTCGAGGGTACATGTACGCGCAGCTTCCTCCGTGTGTACCGCGACACACCCCCCATCGCCGATGCGCCCGTGAGACGCCCGCGGGGGGAGCCCTCGATCCCGATCGCGCGCTGCCGAGGTCCTGCCCACGGCGGCGGACTCGTCGTGGATGAACATGGACGCCGCCACCCTCCAAGTCCTCGCTGTCGGTAGTAGTACTGTACATCGGGGAGCGCGTGCAAGTGCAATCCATCGAAGCGGGTAGAGTGAGCTGTCGAAGGCCGCGGGCCCTCCTACCGCCCCACATCAGCTCCAGCCCAACGCCGCCGCGTGGCCCGTGAAATCTGGAGCCGTCGAGCCGCAACGGCCGCCG
>JAWDJV010000118.1:0-37281 GCA_033119285.1 Teratosphaeriaceae sp. CCFEE 6253 | reverse complement strand
AACACAACCTCACATATCATCATGGCCTCGCTGGACCAAGACACGCACCCCATCGTGCTGGACACGTTCGCAGACGGTCAATGGGACGAACAAGGCCGCGAGCCACAATCCCTGCCCCGCGCAGACGGAGGCAAGGACGCCTGGCTATTCCTGACGGCCTGCTTCCTCGTCGAGGCCCTCATCTGGGGTACACCTCACTGCCAGGCCCCCCCCGATCCCTCTCCCCGCTGACGCATTGGCAGGCTTCCCCTTCAGCTTCGGCATCTTCCAGGCCTACTACAGCACGCACGAGCCCTTCGCCAGCGAAGCCGGCGACATCGCCATCATTGGCACGACGTCCACGGGGCTGATGTACTTCGGCCTGCCCTTCATCGGCATCGTGTCGCAGCGCTGGGCCCGCATCCGGCGGCCCGGGATGCTCGTCGGCCTGCTCTTCATGATCGCGTCGTTACTCGGCGCCTCCTTCTGCAACAGCGTCACGGGCCTCATCGGGACGGAGGGCGTGCTGTACGCGGTCGGCGGCCTCGCGGTGTACTCGCCCGTGCTGCAGTACGTGGATGAGTGGTTCGTGGCGCGCAAGGGGCTGGCGTACGGGATTATGTGGGCCGGGACGGGAATGGCTGGGGTCGTGGTGCCGTTTGTGTTGCAGTGGCTGCTCGACAGCTATGGCTTCCGGATCGCTCTCAGAGTCTGGGCTGTCGTTCTGGTGGGTTTGGGACTTCACATGTTCGAAAGACGATGCTAACGCCACATGATAGGCCCTGCTGACGACCCCCACCCTCTTCTTCGTCAAAGGCCGCCTCCCCATTCCCGCCTCCAACGCCTTCCGGCCCTCCGACTTCTCCTACCTCCGCCGCGCCCCCTTCTGGATCTTCGCCCTCAGCATCGCGGCCCAAGGCGTCGGCATCTTCCTCCCCACGCTCTGGCTGCCCTCCTTTGCCGCCTCGCTGCACTTCCCCGCCTACGCCGGCCCCCTGAGCCTCGCGCTCTACAACCTGGCCTCCTGCGTCGGCTCCGTCGCCCTGGGCGCCGTGGCCGACCGCCTGCACGTCAGCACCGCCATGCTCGTCTCCATCCTCGGCCAGCTCGTCGCCGTGTTTGTCCTCTGGGGCTGCGCGACCAGCCAGCCCATGCTCTACACCTTCGCCATCATCTTCGGGGTCTTTGGCGGCGGGTACTCGAGTACCTGGAGCGGCTGCATCCCCGTCATGCGCCGCCGGCAGGACGGCGAGAGCCGGCCGTTCGACACGGGGACCGCGCTGGCGCTGCTCGCGGCGGGGAAGGGGATCGGGGCGGTGATCTCGGGGCCGGTGTCGACGCGGCTGCTGCAGATGGGCGCGCACTGGCATGCGAGGCTGGCGTATGGGACGGATTATGGGGTGTTGATTGTGTTCACGGGCGCGAGTATCACGTTGGGTGGGACGGCTTGGGTCGCTAAATTGATGCGGCTGGTGTAGAGTGCATAGCTGTGGTCAGCTTGCGTTCGAGTTGTCCAGACGATTGGCGCACAATGCACGAGTGCACACAAACACCGTCGCATTGATTCCGGTTCGAAGATGCACCCAACGGCTTGCCGGCATCAACGTGCGTGCGAAAGCGAGCTCCGCCGTGTGAGTCAATGGAGGACCCATGCCTACCTTACCATCATCACGCAGATCGAAGCAAGGAATCCGTTTAGTCGGAAGCCAGCTGGTCATGAGCAGGATACAGCTCAGGCCCAATGCAGCAAAACGCAGCGCTTCGCCAGGCACCGTTCAAGTACCCTGGTACCTCGCAGTTCAAGCAGTGCCAGGTGATGCGGCCGATCGAACTACTAACAGGCAGCAGTGTCCTGTCCCAAAGTTGATATAAACGATGACTGCTCCTCAGCTTCATCGTTATAGTCACCCTTGTGATGGATTACGGCGCGGTCGTCTACTACCTCTGCTTCTCGCTCATCGCCGTGACCTTGCTCTTGCTCGGACTGATTACAGTCGCCGTGGGCATACAGATATCGCGCGTCTCGGATGTACCAGCAGACATTCCCTGGGTTGGCCTCGACAACAGACGATGGTTTCCCAGACTCCGCGCCACTCTGACCGAAGTCACCGCGGGTCGGAAGCGCTTCGAGGAAGGCCATGAGAAGGTACGCCTTGAACTAGCCCCCGCGCATCCCCTCAGCGATTGACACTCATCCCAGTACTCAACGCACGATCTGCCTTTCATCCTGCCCTCCCTCCAATGGCCCGAGATCATCCTCCCGCCCTCGAACGCATCCTGGATCGCCAGCCAGCCCGAAAGCGTGCTCAGCATGCACGCCGTCTTCGACGCCGCGACAGGCCTGGAGTACTTTGGCCACGGCCCGGACCTGGACTACGCGCACGACTTCGCCGTCATCTCGCGGGATCTGACCCGGAATCTCATCAAGACGCTGCCGGATGTGCTCCAGGAGATCGAGGCCAGCTTCACGGATCTGCTGGCGGATGTCGGCGCAGATGAGTGGAAGGAGGTCGATCTGATGAACTACCTGGCCAAGACCGCGCATCGCGCTGCGGCGGCCATGTTCGTTGGCAAGACGCTGTGTCGGGACCCCAAGTACCTGCTCCTCGTGCGTTCCTGGATCGGCTGCTTCGGCCTCAGTTCAGCCGTCTTCCGGATGCTGGTCCCACAGATCTTCCAGCCGGTCGTGGGCCGTCTCCTGGCGCTGCCGATGGCTGTCGTCAAGTGGCTAGCGGTCCGGCGCCTGCTGCCCACGCTTCGCCAGCGCCTCGCACGCGTGCGCGACGCCCAGCGGTCCGAGAAGCCCGCCAGCGAGGACGCGAAGCCCAACGACCTGATGCAGTGGATCGTCGACGATGCGGCGCGGAAGCGCGACGTCCACGCGCTGAAGCCTTGGGACCTCGCTGGCAAGGTCCTGCTGATCGAGCTGTTGGGTGAGTGTTTGACACCCGCCTCGATCTCTCTTCCTCACAAAGTCCATGACTAACACACGAGGTGACCCAGCATACGTGACAACCACCCTGACCATCCACCGCATCCTGGTCGACATCCTCACCCACCCCGACGCCACCGCCCTCCTCCTCGAGCTCCGTCAGGAAGCCGACGCCCTCTTCCCGGAGCTCGCCTCAAACCCAACAGCAGTCCGCAGCATGACACTAGCCGATAGCTGTATCCGCGAGACCACCCGCATCAACGCCATCGCCGCGCACGGCCTCCAGCGCCAAATCGTTCAGCCCGGCGGCGTCACGACCCCCAACGGCCTCCACCTGCCCCGCGGCGCGCACGTCGCGACCCTGATGCCCGACCTCTTCGACAGAGAGACGCGCTACGATCCCCGCCGCGCGCTGCTCCACCACAGCGCCTCCGGCAAGCAGAAGATGGCGGTCGATATCAGCGAGCACTCCCTCGCCTTCGGGCGGGGCAAACATGCGTGCCCGGGAAGGTTCTTCGCCGTGCAGAATATCAAGTTGATGCTGGGGTGGTTGGTGCGGCGCTATGACTTCCAGCCTTTGAGCGAGCCGATCAAGTTCACGATGATTGGGGAGGTGGAGCTGATCCCGAAGCAGACGCGGATCAAGATGCGCCGGCGGAAAATGGAGGATGCGGAGGGCGAGGAGTCGCTGTGAGACGTGAAGGTCTGGTTGGGTTTGGGTGTAGACCTCCCTCTTCTTACTACCGCGGCCAGAACACTCCGCTCACAACATAACCTGGTCCTGGGTCTCACGATCTTCTTGGGTTGTTGTTGTAGGATCACTGTGCCACGCTCTACGTCGCCCGCCACCGATGGCCTATCCCATCCAGCACCCATCCACCACCTGCCCATCCACCCACTAAACCTCACTCAACATAACCCACCCCAAGCAACTCCCGCCGCACCCCCTCCTCGGTCCCAATCTTCAGCACCTGCGTCCCCTCCAGCTTCTCCCCGCCCGCCTGCCGCATCTTCAGGTCCTCGATGGCGCGCAGCTTCTTGAGCAGACTGCGTACCTTCTTGTCTTCGGGCGAGCCGCCGGCGCCGCCCGGGCTCGTGACTGCGAGGTCCGGCGGCGGCGGCTGCTCCTGCGGCGCGGCCTTCTTCGTGTTGGCGGGAGTAGAGGCGGGCGCAGGCGCAGCGGGTTTGCCGTTGCCGTTGGCGTACGACTGCTGCTGCTGCTGCTGCCGCTGGTTCTCCTGCTGCCGCGGGGTCGAGACGTTGAGTCCGGGCGGCGGGCCGCGCGGCCGGGACTGCGGGCGGGGCGACTCGTAGCCGGCCTTGCTCCGACTGCGCGGGCGCTCCCTCCGCTCCGGGGTCCCATTCGCACTCTCTCCGTTCTCCGTCGGCGCAGCCAGACCCCCCGGCGAGCTCTTGGCCTCGGCGTCCTTGGCCTTCTTTGCTTCCCGCTTCTTCTTGTTCTTCAACGCCGCTTTGCTCAGATTCTCATCCCCCTCGGTACTAGGCACCAGACTCACACCTCCGCCCGGTAGAGCAGCCGGTGGCCCACCTTTCTCGCCTCCGACCGTCTCCGCGCCAGGGACCGTTCGCCGCGCAGCACTGGGCCCGAACCCGTTGGTGCGCGACTCCTTCCCGCTCATCATCTCCCTCACAAATGCCGCACCACCCTCGTCCTCCCGCTTGAACGCTAGGGGAGTCGCTGTACCCCTCGCACCAGGCGGTCTGTACGCGCCCGCCGGCTTCGAAGGCGTCTTGACTTTGCCCAGCAAATCCATCGCAGACGAATGCGGTGTCGGAGCCGGGTGCAGCAGGTTCTCCAGCGGGTGCTGCAGCGTCGATTGCGGCCGCCAGACAACATGATACAGCTCCACGAACTCCTCGTTGTACATCAGCCCGCCCGCGACGTGCCAGATGCGGATGCCGTTGTCGACGCGCAGTCGCGGGCTCGTGGTCGCGGTGAGGATGTGCTTCCCATCGGGACTCCATTCACAGGAAGACGTGTTGCTTGCTTCGATGGTGCAGACTTTCTCGTAGTTCTTCTCCAGATCGTAGATGTCCATCTGCCCGGCCAAGTTTCCAAAGCCGGCGACGATGACGAAACGGCCGTGAGGCGAAAAGATAATCGTGTTCCGCGGTCCAAGCGGGAAGCTGTGCTGCGCCACCGCGCGTTGGTTGAAGATGGTCGTCTTGGCGGGCATGTAACCGTACGTGACGCCAAACTCTTTCGAGTTCGGCGACCACGAGACGTCGTGGATGGGGCCTTCCTTGTCGAGCTGGATGCGCGAGTCGAAGCCGCCGTTGGCGCTGAGGATGTACATGTTGGTCTCACCGTAGTAGCTCTTGTTACTCTTGTCCACCTCGGTCTGCGCCAGCACGATGACGCTCGTGCCCTCCGCATTCCACTTCAGCTGGACCTTGTCGCCCTTGAAGAAAGTCTTCTGCGACACCGGCGCGGCGAAGTCCGGCACCTTGAAGACCTTCACCGACGCGGGCTGGCCTTTGCGCTCCGGCGTGAAGACGGCAAGCGAATGCGTCTTGCCCGGCGAGAGCGCAAAGTCCGTGACGCCCTCCACGCGCAGCTTGTTCCACACCGTGCCCAGATCCTTGCTCTCGTAGATCTGCACCTCGTTGTTGACGCAGCGCGCGCAGTACTCCTCGTCCGACGAGTACTGCAGGTTCCACCCCGTCTGGCTCTTCTGCACAAACTTGCCCACCACGTCCCGCTCCCCGCTCTCGCCCGCATTGTCGTCGATGGTGCGCCAGACCTTTAAATTCTTCGTCGCGTTGCCCTCCGCGTCCTTCGACGGGCGCTGCCAGGTGATGATGTAGGTGCCGGAGTGCGAGAAGCCGAGCTCGTAGACGTTGTCGGCCGGCAGCTCGGTGACGACATGGCCGACCGACGCGTCGACGACAGTGACCTTGTCGACCGAGGCCCAGGCGAAGAAGCGGCCGTCGGGGGAGTAGACGCAGCAGCGGAGGTTGCCTTCGGGGGTCTGGAAGCCGGGGAGGCGCTCGTAGATGGGCGCGGCGTCGAGGATGCCGATCTGCTTGGACGTGCGGTCTGTCGAGAGTCACTGTCAGCTCGCTCGCACTGCCAATGACAGCTATTTAGTGTGCGGCACTTACACGCCAGCTGCGTCGGTTGCGCCATATCTTCCGAGTCCTCTAGCAGGGACTGGTCCAGTAGATTCTCGTATCGACGTCGACAATCCTCGCAATCGCAGTGCTGTCGTGACTCGACCAGGCTGGGCTGCTGAAATACTGGCTCGTTGTGCGCTTGTTGGGGAGACTGTGGCTTGACGGATTTCTCTCAATCACAGGCAGATGACTGGATCGCTGGTGGGCTGAGGTGGAATAACTAAATTCACCTCAGGTTTGATTGATTGGCCAGCAATTGGCAGTCAGCTGAAGCGCAGCAGCGTGGTGGGCGGGTGCGTGAGGGAGGAAGAAGAGGCGTCAACAATGGCGGCCGCGAGAATTGTTCGCGGTGCCAAGCGCCACGTCACTGGGGTAGCGGCACGTGACTGTGCACATTCACTGTCGTGGGCACGAGCCAAACGGCAGGCACTGACACATGCGAAGGTTCGTGATGCAGCACTGCCTGTATTACGTTGACCCGGACATTATTTCGCACACCGGGCTCGTCTCATCCACTCAGTCCACCCCGTCCTCCTCGTGCCTGCCACCCGCCCGCGGAGCCCTGGGATAGAAGTCCAACCGCCCTCCCTGCCCCAGCACCCCCGTCCGATCATACAGACTCCGCGCCCGCACAAACGGATCCAGCCGCCAGTAATTCTCGGCCAGCCTCTGCGCCAACCGCGGCCGTCCCTCCCCGGTGCCCTGCCCGGAGATCCACGCCAGGACTTCCGACTCGTACGACTGTATGAGCTGGGTCCGCTCGGCCTGGATCTTCTCCCGGGACGCCGTGTCCTCCATCTGCGCATTTTCACTGAGCGAGGGCTCGACATACGTATATGCGTAGTCTTCAGTCCCCCCCAGCTCCCTGCTGATCTGCCCTCTCGGGATCCACGCGCTCAGATCCTCGACACTACTCGCGAAGTGCACCTTGGACGCCACAACCGGATCCAGCCACCCCTTGATGATCTTCCAGATCCCCTGAAACAACCACGGGCTCTTGTACACCAGCACACTCCCCAGACTCTCCGGGTAGTTGGCCTCGAAGCACTTGATCATGAACTTCACCGGCGTGTAGTCCATGTTCGCCATCGTAAAGTCCGTCATGTCGAACACGATCGTCGCCGTGTCGACGGGCGGCTGGAGCAGCATGCGCGCCGTCTCGATGGTGTAGACGGTGAAGCGCTCGAGGGACTTGTCGCTCTGCTCCCCCTGCTTGTGCAGGCGCACGCGGACGTAGCAGCACGGCCGGCCGTCCTTGTCCGTACCGTGGAGGAAGGACTTGCCCATGCGGAGCTGCGCCATGAAGTCGCTCCCCTCCTTCTTCTCGGCGGGGTTAGAGGAGGCGGTCTCGCGTAGAGCGTACCCTTCGCCGCGCAGCATGATGTCGTCGTCGACGTGCATGTCTTGGCTGCGCCAGTGCATGGTGGACACGAGCATGACGAGCGCGGCCTGGACGTCCCATTTCCGTGCGCGCAGGAAACGGAGGAGGAGGGCGTCGGGGTGGTCATGCTTGGACATGGACCAGAAGGCGTCGCGGAGCTGCTCGGGGGATTGCGAGGCGAGGGCTTGTTGGAACTCGCGGGTCTGGCCGTGCTTGTCATTGCCATTGGCTGTTTCGTTCTCTTTGCCGGTCTTGTTCTTCTTGCTCAGGCCGAGGGAGAGCCTCGACTTGTGCTTCTTTTTGGGCTCCGAGGAGGTGTCGTCGGTGGAGGGTGTGGAGGTACCGTTAAATTCGAGGGAGGCGCGTTCGTCGTGGGCGACACCGAAGACGTCCAGAGTGGCTGCCCACATGTCCTTCAGCTTGACGGCTTGCTCTGGCGTCAAGTTGCCAGGCCGGCCCGGGAGGTTGTGGGACGCCATGAATGCGTCTTGCTGCTTGTCGAGCGCAAGCTGCGCGCTGACCTCTGCTTGTGTTGGCGATTCGCTCTGGTCTGTCGTGGGTTTGTCGCTGCTGCTGTATGTAGTCGCGAAGTACGCGATGCCCACTGATATCGCCGCTGCCACCAAAAATGATGTTGGGTCGATCGCGCTCCGATGGGGGTGGGAGTGGGAGTGTGGTACGAGGGGAGGCGCAGTAGACCTAAGGCGACCCAGGACGCGGCGGGTTTGGCAAAGGCGAAGGGTCCTCGGTTGCGCGGCGGGACGATATGGTGCGGCGGTTGTGGCGGAATGTCGGATGGCGCGGACTGAAGTAAACATGAGACGGCGAATGCGACGGTGACGGTGTCGAGAGGCACACTGCGACAGCTGACAGCCCCGACGAAAAATCCTTTCTCGGCGCAAAGACCAGACGATGGATCACACACAGATGCAATGACGGCAGCGGGGATCACGACAGCCGCCGGATGCCGTGCCGAGATGGTGGACAGGGCCGAGTCGCGTGCTCCCCCACAACGCGTCTGAACCAGACCAAACACATACTCAACACACCTCACGCATGCAGCAATGGCGGCCACATCCACCACGCCCGCGACGGGCCCTCATACCCACCAGCGCCACCCCTCCCGTTCCGGCAACCACCCATCCCGCCCGACCACCCCGCTCCGCCCACCGTCCCGCACCAGTCTCCGCGCATCGCAAACCACCCCCAGCGGCACCAATGCCTCGCTTCCCGACTTCCCGCTGGCCACCCTGGAACCCGCCTTCGCCGAGCTGAGCGACAGCATGGCCGATCTGGAAGCGAACTTCATGCATTTGCAGCTGCTGCACGAGAGTCTGGGCCGGTTCAACGAGAACTTTGGCGCGTTCCTGTATGGGATGAATATGAGTGCAATTTGCGTCGACTTTCCCGAGGTAAGATCTCATCAACGGTGTCGTCTCGCAGAATGGTGGCTGACCTCGGGCGTTGCATAGGCACCTATCCCTCAATCTTTCGCGCGACATAAATACGAGGCAACCACGAACCCTCTCGGCAATGCGCCGTCTTACTCCAGCAACCGTTACGACAACCCTGCACCGCCGCAAGGAGATGTAGACGCAACGTTCCTGACGACAGACACCTCGTTCGTGGACAATCCGCCCACTAGCAGTAAGCCGGCGAGCAGATACTCTGCGCCGACTTCCGCGGCGACATCGAGGCAGAGCATGGCTCCTGGTCGAGGAGGTGCTGCGCGTGGCAGGGGCGCCACACCGGCGGGTAGAGGCGCGAGTCGCGGTGTGGGTGGGCCGGGGAGAGCTGGGAGCGGGATTGGAAGAGGTGTAGCTAGGGGTAGAGGTGGGAATGGGCCTGTGCGCTGAGCTCGAGGGTGCGCAGATGGGCAGACATGTTGCATATGCTGACATGACGCTCGCATCTACCCAAGATGAAGTCAGGTGACCTGCTGTTACTCATCCTCGCAGGCATCTCCGCGAGGCATCGAAGACCGTGTGCTTTTAGGCCACAGACTCCATGAACTGGACATGCCTACCACACCAAAGTCAGCAACTTCCAGGCAGCACGTCCAGCACCAGGCCACACTCACCACATGGTAACCTTCTTGCTCGTCCCCCTCAGCAAGTGGATGTTGTCCTTGAACTCCTGCGTGTTCCGGAAGGCCATGTGCGCCTCCTTCGACTGCCACCCGACCGCCAGCACCGCGGCCTTGCCCTTCACGCCCTCCTTCTCCAGCGTCTCGTGCGTGATGCCGACGGCGGAGCCCAGGAACCCGTCCACGCTCTCGAGCACTGGGCCAAGTTTACCGACATTCTCGAGGTAGTCGGCGGGAGGCTCGCCGTCGAAGTAGAAGGTCGCGATCTGTTGCAAAGACTCGGAGGTCAGTGTCCGACTTTCATGTTGGGAGACTGGATCAGGATGGACTACGCACCTCCGTTGCTGGCGCCGAGAAGGCCTTGAGTAGCGCGCCTTCGGGCTTGAAGTCCGCGTGCATCATGCTCACATCGCCGTCCACCAGGCTGAGGAAGCGGTTGAGGAAGGGGCCGTAGGTGTCGGTCTTGATGAAGTCTTGGTGGTTCTTGATATCGTCCCAGGCTATGCGCACCAATCAATATCCGCGTCCAGGCAAGCTGCGTCCAACGGAACGCACGGGGTCGCGACGGGAGCTACTTACTGACCATCAGCTGCATCTGCGTGGGGTCCTCCATGTGCGTGCCGAAGTTGATCTGCTGCATGCCGTCGATGGTGCGCAGGGTGTCGAAGGTGTCCTTGACGACGGAGGCGGCGGGGCCATCGGTGATGTCGGTCCCGGCCTTGAGAGGGAAGACGGCGATCTCTGTTGTCGGCATTGTGGGATGTGTAGTTGGTTGTGGTCCAGGGAGGAGTCGGAAGGGAAATGTGTTGGTATTGACGGCGATGCCGATGGTACGTTCAGGGCTGTTTATGTGAGTCTGGGTACACTGAACATTGGCATATGCAGATACAACATGCGATTCTTACCAAGAAGACGGGGGAATCAGTCATGGAGCGTATGTCTGCGTGACTGAGATGTTCACGGCCTCCGTGGATCCCTTGGCCCCTTTGGCCCCTCCACGCGAGATGATGTCGTCAAGCTTCGAGCTCATTGCCCCGCCACTGGTATGAACGCAGATGCCTTCGCCAAGACACCAGATACGTTTACAGCGAAGACATTAGACGACTCAAGATCCAAGAGCCACTACTATGGCCAACGATCAACGGTCCGCGTTGGCTAAAGCCTCCAAACCACCCAGCCAGGAATTCTTCAGCACACTCATAACGGCAAACCACATCCTCCACTACCACAATGTCGTCGACGCATATGGGCACATATCCGCGCGTAACCCTCAGGACGAGCGGACATTCTTCATCTCCAAGTCGCTGGCACCTGCATTGGTCTCGAGTCGAGAGGACATCGAGGAGTACTATGTCGCCGATGCTAGTCCTGTGAACAAAGACGCTCCCCTCGGTTACGCGGAGCGATTCATTCATAGTGAGATCTATAAGAAGTTCAAGGGCGTGCAGTCTGTCATCCACGGTCATCCGGAAGTGGTGATACCGTTTGGTATCAGCAGTATACCTCTGCGACCTGTGTTCCATATGGGCGGCGTGATGGGTAGTCCTTCCCAGTCAAGAACATGTACGTCTTGTCGCTGACCCTCCCAGGCGCGCAATGCCCGATCTACGACATCCAGCAGCACTACAAATCCTCCGACACCGCCCACTCGCTCCTGGTCAACAACGAGCACCTCGGCGCCGGCCTGGCCGCGGGCTTCAACCCCTCGACCATGGTCGCCAAAACCACAAGCCTGATCCGGACCTACATCACCTCGCAACCGGCCACCACCCCGGATCTCCCGCCGAACCCGACGGTGCTCATGCGCGGCCACGGCTTCACCTGCATCGGCAGCACGGTGCAGGAGGCCGTCTTCCGCGCCGTCTACACCTGCACCAACGCCCGCGTGCAGACGACCGCGCTGCTGATGCAGGGGTCGTACAATGTCGGGCTAGTGGGCGAGCGGTTTGGAGGAGGCGAGAAGGAGACCGGGCCGGCGAAGCATGAGGACATCAAGTACCTCAATGATCGCGAGTGCAAGGATGCGGGGACGTCGCTGCTGGGGAGTGCGGAGAGGCCATGGAAGCTGTGGTGTGCGGAGGTTGAGGCGTCGAATCTGTACCATAATGAGGTCGGACCGCCGCCTGGGGCGTAATGGCCGGGATGACGTTGGCGATTTGAGCGTGCCTCATCGTTATCATTACACACTGCAGAGGCGCTTCCACTGGCATCAGATGTCGTCCTGTTCCTCAGAGTGCACAATGTTGTTTGATTGCGGGAACGGAGGTACTGCGTCATATCGCTTTGCGTGCCTGCCCCACTTGGAAGCCAAAGCACGACGGGAGTACACGTACTGTACGGCCACCAAGGGGCTCTGATCCCATATCGACTCGCCTGCAGCAATCATGGCGGCCTCATGCATCTTCTGCAAGATCATCAAGGGAGAAATCCCGTCCATGAAAGTGTTCGAGTCGGACAAGACGTTTGCCTTCCTCGAGTACGTCCATTGGCACATGATGTCCCACCTCTCGCTAACGCGAATCTCAGCATCAACCCGCTCTCTTACGGCCACACCCTGATCATTCCCAAACATCACGGCGCCAAACTGACCGACATCCCGGACGAGCACCTCACCGAGCTTCTCCCGGTAGCGTCACGGATCGCGAAAGCAGCAGGCGCCTCGGACTTCAACATCCTGCAGAATAACGGCCGGATCGCGCATCAGGTCGTCGACCATGTGCACATCCATATGATCCCGAAGCCGAATGAAAAGGAGGGCTTGGGGGTCGGGTGGCCGCAGCAGACGGTGGAGAAGGAGAAGCTGCAGAAGCTGTTGGAGGATATCAAGAGTAAGATGTGAGGGGACAGCTCTCGTCCAGAGTTCAAGTCGCTTGCTTGGGCAGGATCTAGGATCACACAAGTACGACTCGAGGACGGAGCCAGAGACTCCGACACTCTTTGCGGACGGATGTCGAGGCCTTTGTCATTGCGAGAGCGAGTCAACCTATGGTATAGCCCCAGAACGCCGTGCAATGCCGCTGCTCCGGCCCGTGCTCCCATGTACATAGATCATTACACGTCCACGATCATCGACTGCCGCGACTGCCGCCGCCCCCACCGCCTCCCCTCGCGACCTGCGCGCCCAGTATGATCATCCACAGGAAGAACACCGCGCCCACGATCCAGAATGCGAACACAGCTTGCCAGCTCTGACATATACTCTGCAGCTCCATATACGCCAGCATATTCACCGTCAGTCCGTTCTCTGGCGCGTTCTTCGTGAGGTTGTTGCACTGGCCCTGGATCCCGTTGGTGTTCCGGAAGAGCTGGATCGCGGTCTCGATGATGCCCGTGATGTACAGGACGAGCAGGATGAAGGAGCCGATCATGACGACGCCGGGGATGAGCCGTCGTTGGAAGATGAGTGCCAGCATGATCAGGACGAAGATGACGGTGAGCGCGCCGACGGTGATGCCGTAGGGCATGATCCTGCGATACACCGGACCCGTTAGCACGAACCCCGCAAGCCGCGCAGTCGTCCAATCTCAACGTCACCATCTGAACGAGGAGCAGGGCGTACTCACCAAGGTATCCCCAGCCCGTACATCTGCTGATCCCGTATGAACGCGGCATATACCCCAATGAGCACGCCGCCCGTGACCAGCATGATGATGATCCAGAAGTTGAGCTGCTGGTCGGGCCAGTAGTAGGACTGGCGCACGACGACGCGCGTCCGCGAGTCGGACGAGCGGGCCATACTGTCGTCTTCGCTAGACTCCGACTTCGCCAGAGCGGGCGCCGTGGCGGGGCCCGGAGGCCTGTTCTATGTGGTGGTGGTGTCGTGGAGCGGTCCAGCTGTGCCCGACGACAAGCCTGGATGATTGCTTGTGGTGACACGCCTCTCGTGGCTGTGCTGTAGCGTCCCTTACGCGTTGTGGTATGGAATCTGTCGGGTGCTTGCGTCCGGTCTTGCGATGCGATGCGCCGGAGCTCGTCCAAGGCTGGTGTTTGCTCTGATGCTTATTTAAGGATACTCGGGGTACTGCTACGGCGGTGAGATAGTCGAAATACCTGCCCCGAAGTCCAATCGATAGGTGATGGGAGCGGTCTGTTCTGGCGATTGGTGACGGCGAAGCTGGCGTCGTGTGCGTCGGATAGTGGGGCGGTGATGCGCTGGAATCGTGGTGGGAGCGTGGCGAGCGGTGCGACGAACGGGGCAAACGATCACCCTGTACAACGTAGTGATCTTGACGAAGAGTATGGGGTGTGGGAACGAACGGTGGAAGATTGAGCGCTGGGCATGTGCAGTGCCAGTCGACATGCGAAACTCGTGAGGTTGGTGTGGCTGGCAACTCGCCTCGGATTTGACTCGGCGTTAAGAGAAACTCAACAGCACCACAACCACATCATGCACAAGTACAAATGCATGTACTCTACGCAATCCCATTGGGCACTCTTGCATCCGCTTGTAGTGTCGAGTTCTCGACACGGTATTGCTTAACCAAGATTTTTCCCGAATAGAGTCACACACGAGCATGTACGGGACAAAGAGGCGACGAGTAGCAGACGAGCATGGACCGCGTCGATGCACCGACACAGGAGAGCAATGTTCATGCTGTAGCAAAATGCAATTGACCTCACTATATACCACCAAGAACATCTACCCCATCCCTCCCATCCCCAAGATGCGCCATCCTCAAAGGAGAGAAGCACCAGCGTCGTGCAGTCAATATCTACTCTCTCGTCTTCCCCCACCGCCTCGCTTCCCGCACAATGAGCGGTCGGGAAGTGTTCTCTCCATGCAGACCTCCTTCGAACCAAAAGTGTAGTAAGACAGTATTCGCCCTTGTAGATGCAAGCGCACATTACAGCCTCTCATTAACCGCGCCCGTCTCGCAGATGCTGTTGGTACAAGTCGTTTCGAGGCGGCGGACATTCTTCGAGTGCTCGCTCGTGTCGAGTCGGGCTCGTGTGCGGCGGTTGAGGCCGTCTATGAGTTGTAGGAGAACATGACGCGGGGCTTCAGAGAGTTGCTGCCCGCGCCGACGCTCGTCGCCGCGGCACCACCACCAGCAAGGGCAGTCCCGGTCTGCGACGTGCCGAGCGTGTCGTTGTTCTTCCAGTTCGAGGGCTGCTGCAGCTCCATGATGTCGATGCTGAAGCTGATAAAGCGGCTCGCGATGATGGGCCCGACTATGAGCACCAAAAACAGCACGAACATGGAGAAGTACATGATGGCGTAGCGGACGACGCGGCGTTTCCGCAGGCGAGACTGCTTGAGCGAGTAGATCGGCGGGCGGATTTGCCGGCTGTGGAAAGTGTCAGTGAGATGTCAAATCGATCAGAGTTGATGATAAAGGCTTACCTGGGTCGGAGCCAGAAGAGCATGACCGAGTGGAACTTGTCAATGTACGGGATCAGCAGCGCCGGCAGCATGAAGAACAGGATGAAGTGTCCCAAGATGAAGTCGGCGGCGAAGAAGCCCATCTCCGTGATCTTGCACAGGAACTCGCGGCCGGGCTGCGACAGCGAGTGCCAGCCCATGGAGTACCACTTGCCGGTCCACCATGCTATGTTGGAAGTGTCGGCGCGGAACTCGCGGGTGAGGGCCAACGCGATGATGAGCTTGAAGACGAAGCGCTGGATGGCGACCACGGCGATCATGCCCAAGAGCGTCTTCGCGAAGCTCCAGCTCTCGAGGAAGAAGAGGACTTCGAAGAAAGCCAGGAGCATGATGACGGCAATGGCGTGGGCGATGGCAGCGAGTACAGCACCAAACTTCTTGCAGCACATGCTGAAGAGCGGACCCATACAACACGCCATGCCGAAGAAGCCGATGGCCACGCCGGCGTTGACGGCGATCGGGCCGAAAGCGATGATCGCAATGCGGATGAGCGAGTTGGTGGCCTTGACCTGCACGCCGTTGTCCTGGTTGGCCTGGATCACGCCCGTACCAGCGTTGATGTAAAGGTAAGGAAGTAGCGTGGCCGCGACCAGAACAAGAGGACCAACGATCTCACTAAAGAATACGTTGGTGATCTTGGACCGGGGCGTGTCGCCGGACAGCTTGGCAGAGGGCTCGCCGAGCGCCTTGCGCTTGAAGCCGGTGAGGCGGGTACGCGACAGGCGCACGAAGCCGATCCAGGAGGCGGAGTGCGACTTGGTGTTGCCGCGAGACAGCCAGCGGAGGAACTCGCGGTAGTCGATGAAGAAGTCGGACCAAGCGAACTGATGCGGGTTGAACAGGAAGGGCGAGATGCAGAGGGCGGTGATGGACACCCAGAACCACAGCAGCCAGTAGCCCCAGACCGTCATCGTGCCGAAGAGCAGCATCATCAGGAGACGAGCGCCCAGGTAGATCGATGGCGAGGCGAAGCGCGAGTACAGCACACCGAAAGGCATGCGGGCAGTCGCGAAACCACGTCCAGTGCCGATGTAGCGAGCACCGCCGAAGGACAGATCCTGCTGCAGCGAGTAGGCGTAGATCTGGCAGACGAACACCTCGAAGAGCGGGGACAGCGAGCCAAAGTGCTTGGCCAGACGGGTCGCCGCGCGCCAGAACCCGCGCTCCGTCAGCTCCTGGATCGTCAGGGGGATGAAGGAGATGAAGAAGACGATGAAGATCGAGACAATGCAGCGCTCGACCCAGTTCATGACTGGCACAATATTGACGCAGCCAGTCGGGAACAGCGGGTCGGTGAGCGGGACGTTGTGGTTGTAGTGGCAGGTGACCGTCTCATGGCGGAGCGCGCCCAGGTTGATCAAGCACCACATGAAGAGCTGCACCGACAACATGATGAACAAGTTGTTGATGTGGAAGCCCGGGTGAGCGTAGTAGAACGACAGGAAGCGGTCCAGAGGGAGCTGAGTACCCAGGTAGTAGTACTCGCGGGACAGCATCTGCTCGCCCATGCCCGTGCCGATCTTGGTGGTGAAGTTGAGAATGGAGCCAAAGCCGAGATCACGACCCTTGCCGCACTGGTAGTATTCGCAGTGCTTGATGCGGCCACCACGGAGCAGAGCGTTCATGCCGGCGTAGATGTCCTCGTTCAGATGCAGACCCTTCTGAGCCTTCGACACACCACCGCGAGTGGTCATGAAGATGCCGTTCAGGAAATCGGGGTGGCCGTAATGGAGCTTGCCACCGATCTGAGCCAGGGTGCGAGCGAAGAGAGTACCGAACGTCTGTTCCTTGCCAGCAGCAACGTCACCGAGGATACCGATGTTCTCAGAGAAGATGTACTCGCGAGCACCAAGGATGGCAACCGGGTTGAAGTTGGTCGGTGGAATGCCGGGCGTGTACGGCGAGACATTGTCGGTCGTCATCTCCTCGAACTCAGCGAGCACGGATCGAATCTTCAAGCACTCCTCGAGGTAGTTGTCCTGGTTGGCGTCGATAAGCTGGATGTACTCGCCGCGGTAGAAGATCAAGCAGTGGTTCTGGTTGTCAGACTTGCCGTCACCCAGGATTGGGTTGCCGGACAGCATGATGCGGAACTTCGGGCGGCGCATGCCGTTCTCCATGATCTCGGAGTGACCGTCAATGAGCGCAGAGTAGAGTCTCGGATCTTCGCCATCAGACGCCGGGGGCTCCTCGTCCAGATATGCAATCTGCAGATCGGGGTAGGCACGGAGAAGGAACTCGGCATTCTCACGCTCCTCCTTGGAGAACTTCGAGTAGCGCTGCATGGACACCAGGATCTTGAACTTGCGGCGAGCCATGCGCTCGAGCTCACGCTCGAGCTTGTCGGAGTTGCCGCCGAACATCTGCACAACCTCGGGGTTCTCAACGCGGTACAGAAGCTTGATGGCGCGGCTGTAGTTCATGAAGCCAGAGATCGTGCGGTAGAGCGTCTGCGACCGCAGCGAGGCCCAGATACGCGTGCGGAGGGTGTACTCGGGCGCGGCCGACTTGAACCCGATGCAGTAGAAGGGCAGGTCATCGATCTTGCTCTTCTGCGTGTCCTTCTCAGTCTTCTCGAGCTCGCCGTTGAACTGCGAAGTCTCGTCGGCCAGAATCTTGGTGTCCTTGACGAAGCAGTCCCACTCGTGCGGGTGCAGCTGCTTGAGGTACTCCAGCATGGTGACACGAGAGTATGGCTCGTCCTCGCGGATGATCTCACGGAGAGACAGGAGAATCTTCTCGCTGTAATGCGGGATCATGACCGTGAAGGTGGGCATGTTGTCAACGGGCAGCGGCTCGGGAATCGGAGTCGACAACGACTGGGCGAAGAACGAGATACGGCGCTCAGCCTCCGAGTATGCCGGGAAGAATTCAGTCTTGAAGGAGTGGTCTTCCTGCGACACGAAGAAAGTCGGCGCTCGAAGCGTGCGCTTGCCCTCCTGCTCAGATGGCACCTGATGGTACAGCAGCTTCTGCACATGGTCGATGGCCAGGAGATGCTCGCGGTACATCGAGATGACGATGGCATTCCAGATCTGCGAGATGAGAACCTTGGGCTTGTACTTGATCTCCATGTCCGTGGTAGCGAGGATCTTGGAGTAGATGCGCTTCGGCAGACGAGAAAAGATGTTACGCCACGGCGTCCAGATGGAAACGCCGAGGTAGAACGATCTTGCGACGGAGAAGACGGAGTTGAAGATGATGTACCAGAGGTAAGTATCCAGGAAGAACAGGATCAGGTCGGTGAAGTACATCAGGATAAGCAAGACAATCGGCTGGCGTCTGCAGAGGATCGTGCCAATGATGGCGTCGCCAACGCAGTGCTCGATCTTCATGGTGGATAGGATGCGGATCGGGTCGCGGATGGACAGCGTCAAGAAGAAGTAGGACTCGGAGAGCTTGGCGCCGAAGACCAGTGCCCAGAGACCAAAAGACATCCACATGTCATTGCCCTTCAAGCGCGGGAAGCTGGCAGTGAATGTCTGACTGGCAACATACTGTCGCCTCTTGCCGTTCAGGTAGCTTCCGAACAATCCGCCAAGTGGCATGATGGCGAAGAAGAAGAACGTGATCAGGGCAATCAGGAATTGCACCACACCCAGGATGAGCGCGATCTTGCCAGTCGACTGCACGCCGAAGATGTAGACGGCCGGAGCAATGTTGATGACGAACATGACGATGAGCAGCAGCAACCGTTTGGTGAGATGCTGTGCGCCCGCCCATCTTCGAGGAACGTACATCCATTCGACAAGCGTGGCCAGAATCTGGATCACACAGGCGAGGGTACCGCCGAGAGCGACCGCAGACCAGTGTATGGGAGTGTGCGGCTGGTTGTTGACCTGCTGCTGATAGTTCTTGGTGTACAGCGTGGGCGAGTTGAAGGCGGTGTAGAACCAGTAGACGACCACGTGGATGACCCAGATGCGGTTGAAGTTCGTCAACATGTGGAACCAGGACCGAGTCTCCTTGTACGTCTTGAAGAAGGCCTTCTTCCAGATCACGTCCTTCAATCGCTCGAAACGCTCCGCGGGCGGCAGATCGACCAGGCGGGTCTTATCCTCGAAAGCCATCCGTTCGATGCCCTCTGGGTACCAGAAGAGCTGGTTCATGTCATCGTAGCCAATAACCTTTTGATGGTCACGCTCCTTGCGCACGTATTTGCCGTCAGCAATCTCGTAGCCCTGATCTCTGCAGTAGTTGTAGAGCGGCGTGATGCTGTTGGTCAGGTAGGTGAACTCCTCGACCGGCTCGACGCGGTTCTGGCACGCAGGGGAGTGCAGGAAGTCGTCTGCGCACTTGAAGATGAAGCACATCACTTCGGGCATGAAGCGGACCTGATTGGCCTCGCCCCAGCAGAGCAAGTACAACGCGATCTGCCGCACGCGGTCGTGCTGGGACATCCGGTTCATGCGGGTCTTCCACCGGTACTCCGCAGCCTCGAGGCTGTTGTCACCCTCGAGGTTCTCGAGCGTCTCCGCCTCGTTCTGCGGGTCTGCACCCTTCTTCTTCGCGGCCTTGCGAGCCTTGCGGGTCGCGCGGGTCGCCTTGCCCAGCTTCATGTTGGCAAAGCCAACCGCATCGTCGAGATCCAGATGTGCGGCGAAGTACCATCTCCGGTAGTTGGCGTTCTCGCCACCAATGTAGTCCGCGTGGAGTGACAGAAGAGCCTGGTTCGGTGACATGCGAGACGCACGGGAGTCGAGCAGGGTCATGAGGTGGTCAAACATATTGCGCATGCTGTCGCGCTGGAAACCGAACTTTGCGGTCAAGTCGAGGAAGATGTCCTCGATTTCTTCCTTCGAAAGCGGGATCTGAGCATCAGATGTCCACGCCGGGTACGGCTCTCGTGAGCGTTGGCCAGCCGGCAGGGCGCTGGTGTAGTCCATGCCGTAGACGGGCGTCGATGCACCTGAAGATCGGTTGCCACCGTACGAGACTTGGGATGAAGGCGGGCGGTAGCCGCGACCTTGGCCTTCGCCATATGAGTTGTAGCGCTCGTCGCCACGGCTGTAGTAGTCCATCTCCGCCGCTCTTGCCATATCCGATCTCATGGTGAAGTCGCTGAACGTCTCGGAGTCTTCCTCAGAGTCATTCCCGCGGCGCCCTTTGCGAGGCTGATTGTAACCGCGGGCTTGACCCTGACCCTGACCCTGGCCTTGCGGGTACTGGCCCTGCTGAGCACCCTGGTCGTAGTACTGGTCGTTGTAGTACTCGTCCTGGTAGCCCTGTTGACCGGCATCGTAATAGCCGTCTTGGGCGTACCCCTCGGGACCCGCCTGGTAGTAGCCATTGTCATCGTAGTAGCCATCCTGCTGACCGTGCCCGTGGCCGCCTTGCTGGTCGTAGTAGGCTTGATTATCATCGTGGTAGTAGCCATCACCGCCCTCGTAACCTGGCTGCTGCTGCTGCTGCTGCTGCTGTCCTTGTTGGTGGCCGTAGCCTTCATCATAGCCGCCCTGCTGAGGGTGCGCCATGATTGTGACGGGTACTAGATATTACTACGGGGAGACAGTGTCAGTCGGAGGCAAAAGTCGACCGCAGTAAACGCCAGGAGGCCACGCTTCGCGACCGTGTCTCAGACACGCTCAACGCCGTGTTATTGGTCAGGACGTACCGGTTCAGATGTAGACCATCCGCGTAAGATACCCGAGGCGCTGTACTTGCGTGTCGTGTGGTATTATCATGCGAGTCGCAGAGCGGAGCGAGTGATGTTGGGAGAGTAAGCCGGGAGGCGTTGTTGATGATTTCCGTGGAGGGAAGCGAGCGTCGTGGCTGCTGGTCACACAGAAGCGACCCCTCCCAAACAAGCAAACGTCGCTGCCGCGGTCTCACTCCTCGCAACGTGAGCTGCGGCGGTGTTGCAGATGCGGCTGCACAGAGTTGCGGGTGTCGTGGGCGGAAGCAGGCTTGTTGCTGGGAGAACGCGCGTTGAGCCAATGCGCCTCCTGAGCGCCGCGGGACTTGATTGGCGGACTTGCCGATCCAGCTCCGGTCACACTGCGCGGTTGCCCTTTGCAGGTGGAACTATCTCGTCTTCACCGAACGAGCGATGGGTGGTGCAAGCACACGGCGGAGAATGGGGTGTGAGGAAGGTGGAGGAAAGACGAGAATGACCGCCCGTCAAAGGTAGCGAAAAGGGGACGGGGATTTCGTCAACCGGCTAGCGCTCCCGCCGGCCATGTCAAAACGCCTCGAACGGTCTTGCCCGCCTACCGATTCGCCGTGCACCGCAACAACCTAGTTCGTTAGCGCTTTAGCCGGCCATATCAGCGTCCTGCATTCCCAACAAGTGCCGGCAAGTCGTTGCACCTCGCAGCGGTCTTCCGGAGATCTCCACGACGAGTGGCAAACGACGTCTATTTTGGAGCTGGAGTGCGCAATGCACCTTGCAGATCCCGCCTCACCACTTGCACCAGCTGTCGCCACTCTGGCTATCGTATCGACTGCAATCGTTATCAAGTTGCCGAGAAACGCAATTCCCATATTGATCTATGATACGGTACATAGATCCAGAAGGGCCCCGACATTATTAGTTGAGTACGTACGTCTCCAGAGTGATAAAACTGATTGGCACGGCACATCGGCCCTCTACCATACCAGGTTGATGATAAGCATCGATTGCGTATATAGACGCCTGTATGCTCATGGTCTAATCGGAATACGAAACACATCGGCAAACACTTATTTGCATACGACATATAGCAGAGGTACGGTGGTGCGCGCTTCTTGCATCCCACAATGTTGGCAACCTGTCTATTGGCCGCTTTCAACTGTGTGCTCTTATTACTACTTACATCTCACGCATTGTCTACATCTACATATGTAGGGCAAGAAGATTGGGACGCCTCGTTGCGATGACCTTGTATATCTGACCGCGGAGAGGACCCCGCAAACACACGTACATCCCTAGGTGCATGTACTGTACGTTGAGTGTACCTGCGCTAGCTTGTTGTTATCGTGCAGGTCCGATGTTTTTCCCATAGTCGCTCCGACGCGGCAATGTCGCCACCTGCATGAGCACCGTTGCTGCGCCCGGTCTCATCGACAACATACGGGACATCATCATGGGAGAAGGTTTGAGAACGGCGGCTCGCGGCCTACCGTGCACGTGCATATCGAAGCTTCAACGACCGGCGAAGGTGCGGCAGAGACTGTGGAACGTCATGCCCGGATGGAAGCCCGAGTGATCATGGTCTCACGTCCTCCCGCCACATCGTCGGTCGTCGTCGGTCGTTCGTCTTCGGACGTCACCTCATTGGACGAGGTCGTCCACCGGAACGGCGCGGCAAGTTGCGTGGAGCGTTGAGAGCCAAGATTACCGGAGCTTGAATGCAATCTTGGTTGCCGCCACCACATGTGGCAGTGTATGCCATGACTCTGCACCGGATGCCGACCGTTCTGGGGCCACTGGTGTCCCATGGACCTTGCGCGGCATTATTGGCGAACATCGACATCCTCGCGTGCAGACGTACTGCGTGTACAGTCGGTCTTGTTGTGCCGTGAACGAGCACCTCCCGTACATAGCAACACCAATCAGGTAGCAAGGATCGGCAGTCCTATCTCCGAGCGGAAGCCGCTTGTGCGTGGCGGCATCCCTGACGCGTACGCTACCCACACCTTTGCGGTTTCGAGGGTCCTCCTGTGTTTTGTCAAGGGAACAGAAACAGCTCTCACTCAACAACACCTTCCCACGCTTGCTCTTCCTCCTTGGCATCCGAGTGAGGCTTTTAATATTGGCACTTCTTGACACTCATTCGGGCAGGCAACAGGTCGCTTAAAGCGCGAAGCATTCCAACCAAGCGTTCCCCTTGAGCACGAGCTCACCCAACCGAGGCGGCCATCACATAGTGACCAGCATCCTACACGCTGAGCAGCAACCATGAAGAGTTTCGGCGTGGCCTCTGCAGCGGCGGCGGTGTCGCTGCTTGCAAGCACCGTGAGCGCGCAGACGGTGGATCCCATCGTGATCAGCGGTTCGAAGTTCTTCTACAAGACCAATGGCACACAATTGTGAGCGGACTCACCAGTGAAGACGTGGAGGATGTGGCTGACCAGCGCAGCTTCATGCGTGGTGTCGCGTACCAGCAGGACTACAGTGGCAATGGCACGACTTCCAGCTCCAGCACGACCTCCAACGAGTACACCGACCCCCTGGCAGACGCCGCCGGCTGCACACGAGACATCCCCTACCTCACACAGCTGCGAACGAACACCATCCGGGTGTACGCCATCGACCCGACAAAGGACCACTCGGAGTGCATGAACGCGCTCGCCAACGCTGGCATCTATGTCATTGCCGATCTGTCATCTCCAGGCGAGTCGATCAACCGCGACACGCCCGCGTGGAACGATGGGCTGTACGCGCGCTACACGAGCGTCATCGATTCGATGGCAAACTACACCAACACCCTCGGCTTCTTTGCTGGCAACGAAGTCTCCAATGCGCCGAACAACACAGTAGCCAGTGCTTTCGTCAAGGCGGCTGTCCGTGACTCCAAGGCGTACATCGCGCAGATGCAGTACAGGACCATCGGCGTAGGCTATGCCACCAACGATGACGCGGACATTCGTGTCAACATGGCAGACTACTTCAACTGCGGTGACGCGTCCAGCGCCATCGACTTCTGGGGCTACAACATCTACTCCTGGTGCGGTGAGTCTTCGTACACTAAGTCGGGCTATGACGTCCGTACGAAGGAGTTCTCAACCTATTCCGTGCCCGCCTTCTTCGCTGAGTACGGCTGCAACACCGTCCAGCCGCGCCCTTTTACTGAGGTGGGAGCACTGTACGGCAATGACATGAGCCCGGTGTGGTCTGGCGGTATCGTCTACATGTATTTCCAGGAGGACAATGACTATGGTAAGCTTTGCGCATGCGCTACCAAAACACAGGCTAACTCACGTCACAGGCCTTGTCACTGTCAGAGGCGACACTGTCACCCCCAACCAGGACTTCAGCAACCTCGCCAGCGAAATTGCGAAGGTCTCGCCCACCGGCGTCCAGTCCGCGAGCTACAAGCCGAGCAACTCTCCAGCTTCGTGCCCATCCGTCGACGCCTCCTCGTGGGCCGCCGTCGCCACTCCCCTTCCCCCGAGTCCGAACAAAGAGCTGTGCCAGTGCATGTACAACACGCTCGGCTGCGTCGTCGCCCCGGCCACCAGCGAGGATGACTTCGGCACTCTCTTCGGCACCGTGTGCGGCTACGGCGACAACATCTGCGCCGGCATCGCCGCCAACGCCTCCACCGGTACCTACGGCGCGTACGGCATGTGCAACGCCACCGAGCAGCTGGCCTACGCCTTCAACCAGTACTACGTCAGCCAGTCCAGTGGCCCGTCGGCCTGCGCTTTCAGCGGCGCCGCGGCCACCAAGGCCCCGTCCAGCGCTGGCGGAGCATGCACGGTCCTCCTCTCGCAGGCTGGCTCCGCCGGAACCGGCACTGTCACGAGCCAGCCAAGCGGCACTGGCGCGGGTGCCGCGGCCGGCGGCTCCAGCGGCAGCGGTGCCTCTGCTGCGTCGAGCTCGGCCGGCGCTGGCATGATCACTGCTCCGTCCCTCGTGTCTGGGGTCCTGCCGGCTGTCTTCATGGTCTGCGTTGCGGCGCTCTCCGGCATGGGCATGATTCTGTTGTAAGAGCGCGGTAGATGAGTATCGGGCAATACACTAGTGGACTCGGGAGGGCAGGAAGGGCTCCGATCTCGCCAAGAGATACACGGCTTTGAGGTCACGCCCGGGTCTGCGATGCGAGGCATGGATTGGCGCTAGCTATGGGCTATAATGACCGCGCCAAAGCGGCGTGGTTGCATTTCTTTGTGGGTCGGGCATAGGCATGTACAGCTGAATTGAACCATTCGCAGTCTCTTCGTGAAGGATTTGCGGGCTACATCCACAGCTTGCATTATTTCGGGACATCGTAGAGACGAACTACCGCTCTGGCATTAGCTTTCCTCACCATCACATCTTTTATGCAACGCAATAAGCGCTCGTGTCTTGATTCTGACAAATGCTCCTGAGTACAGATGTCTAGGCTACCTATTTTGGCTATACAAGCCGGACAGTAGAACAGAAGCACACCGGCGTAGCCTGGCGGACGACCCAACATAGCCACCAAGTCCGACCAGAGAGGGTAGCCATGTCCCTCCGAGACCAGCTCATCGGCGCCTGGGAACTCCTCGAGTACTCCGCCTTCCCAGTCGCCAATCCAACGGCCAAGATCTACCCCATGACCCAGCAAGCCACGGGCATCATCCTCTACACCCCCTACGGCTACATGTCCGCCCAGATCCAGATCCCGGGCCAACCGCCCTTCGCCTCGCAAGACATGAACGGCGGCACGCATCACGAACTCGCTGAGGCGGGGCGGAACTACTTCGCGTACACGGGGCCCTTCTACTTGGACGAGAGCGGGCGGGAGCCGGTGCTGGTGCACGCGATGGCGTGCTCGAGTTTTCCGAACTGGATGGGCGGGATGCAGAGGAGGGTGATGGAGCTCGCGGAGGAGGATGGGGAGAGGCTGCTAAAGCTGGGGCCGGAGCGAGCGGTCGAGGTCCAGGGGGAGATGAGGATGACGCGGTTGGTGTGGCGGCGACTCCCCGACAACCTCGCCTCGCGGCCGCCATGAAGCTGAGAGTAATGCTGTCAACCAATCTCCTGTCATGTTCATACCACGACGCGCTGATGGAGACTGCGAGTCCTCGTTCCGCAACACAGCGCACCGCCCAGTCTATTAACGCGCGTCCGAGATTGACCCGTGTGGGTGCAGTCTCCGCGAACGGGGGATATCCTTACTGGCGGGTCAAGTATCACCAACAGCTTGGCACAGCCTTACTGTACAGTCCAATATACAACAAGTGAGCAGCCTTCCTTACTGTACACCGTGGGCGACTGCACAACCGCCACATCGCCCAGTCGAACAGACAGTACCTCCATCACCTACACGTCAAACCCCTTTGCGACATAGAACATCATGTACGCCTCCGCCCGCAACACTTCCCTCTCATCGACCTGCACAACCATGCTGTCATCGAACCGGAACCACTCGTGCTCCCCTTGTCGACTGTAGCTGACATAATGCCCGTTGTCGATCTTGCCCTTGTGCACCACCACAGAGGACAACTCGTACTGCGGTTTCGAAGGCGTGATGACCTCGGTGGCGTCGTCGTCGGCTTCATCGGCGGCATCGCCAGCTGCGTCCGGGTCAGGTGAGATCTTGTGGCCGTTGGTCGACCCTGGCTTGCTGGTGCTGTTCGCGAGGTACGGAGACAGGTCCAGGGCCAAGGGGATGCGGATCCGCGTCTCCACCTTGCTAGACTGGGACGAGACTTTGCTGTGCGAGAAGCGCTTCAGGTGGATCGGGAGGACGGGCGGTAGGCGGGACAGGCTCAATCGTTTCCGAGCCTCCTGAGTCCCATCACATTGCCTGCAATGGTAGCTGTCGCTCCCGAGTGTCTCCGGACTGGTGAAGCGGTCCAGACACTCCGTCAGATCCATGGGCAGAACCTCCTTGACCGTAGTCGTGCCGTTGATCATGCTGAGCTTCTTCTTCTTCACGCTGATGGTCGTGCTTCGGATGTCGAGGGAGAGGTCCATGAACGGCTCGAAGTTGGTCGTGATGTTGTGGCACTTGCTGCAGGTCACTGTGCTGCGCAGCTGGCCGTAGAAGGACTGGTGGACCACGCAGTCGCAATCGGCGTTCTTCGCCTTGCTCGTGGTCTTCTCCCTGCCCTCGTCGTTCCCGTCCTGCGAGTCCTCCGTGATAGCCGTATGCAGGCTATTCAAGATGAAGCCCAGGTACTCGTGAGCGTCCTGCTGACTGTAGCCCGCCAGACCACCACCGCCCTTCCAACACCCCTGTAGCATGTGCACCGCGCCATATCCCTCATGCTTGTCCTGCGCGTAGAAGTCGGTGAAGATGTCGTCCAGCGCGCACGCCGTGCACGCATCGCGCTCACACTCCGAGCTCTTGTGCCCTTCGCTCAGGTACCAGCTCCGGATCAGCGGATTGTGGATGAGCGACTGCAGGATGACGGACATGAAGCACGTCTGGCCCATGTTGTACAGGCCCCGCAGCCCCGTCGCGGCGCACGGGGTGGTGGCCGTATTGGCGCGGACGTACTTGCGGTCTTCGGCGGCGAGGGTGGAAAGCTTGTGTTTCTTCGACGAGGCTGGGTTGCGCAAGGCTTCGAAGGTGGGGTCGTAGACGAAGTCGCGGCAATCGTGGCAGAAGATGAAGCCATTGTCTGACTCGACGGCGAAGGGATGGTCCTTGCGGTGACGCTCGCGGAGGTTGCTGACGTTGGGGCATTGGAGGCAGAGGTAGGTGGTGGAGGTGGAGGTCATCGGTCCGTTGCTGCTGCTCGTGTGCGTGCGATTGCTGCTGTCCTCCTCGTTCTGTAGTGATCGGACGATGCGGGTATAGCCCTCGGTGGCTGGATGGCGGGCTACATCGAGCAAGCTCTTGACGTGCTGGCACCCGAAGACAGTCTGGGTAGGTGTAGCGGCTGAGCCGGGCTTCAGCGTCGGCGTCTCGGCAGTCGTGGATGTGGGAGTGAGCGTGGTGGTGGCCATGACTCGGCGAAGCGATATGTCCAGTGACGATAGCAGACGCCGAAGCTCAATCGATACCTTGGCGATATGGACGGCGCACAATGCCACCTCGACTCCCGTCCGCGACGCCGCTGTCATCACGCACGCCGTTCCTGGATCCGGGGTACAGCGCCACCGCAATCAGGGTTCGGCCCGTCATGCAGGGTGCCGATCACATGTGAAAGAGCGTCGTCTGAGCCTAGTCGCACATACATGTATTGAAGACCTCGTCCATGGACAAGCTTCTGCACCACGGCTTGCCCGAATCCAATTGATGCTACCCCTAAGACATATTAATCATGGGCTGCGGAACGCCAGATGCTCATCGCTACAATATCCTGCTGGCTCTACATCGCTATACTACATGTCTCCACCCTCCAAGATCCCACACATCCCTCGTCATACAAATGCGCCCGAGCATACGGCGTAGCGTCTCCCCATGCATCCCGAAACCTTCACCGCCCCGACCATCTATCCGCACCGCATTAGCAGTCCCCAAACCTCAAACACCCGAGTACATCGAGTCGCTCAGCCAATCCTCCCTCACCCTCTCCGTCCTCGGCCGCTGGTTGCCCCGCTGGCTCATGCTCCTCAGCATCTCGCCCCCCTTCGCGAACAGGTGCCGCAACTTCTCCCCGAAGCGCTTGATGCGGAACTCCGCCTTGCCCATCCCAACCCCGTCCCACGTCTCCGCTCCGCTCGTCGCACCCACCCTCCCCTCTCGGTCCAGGACCATGCTCCCCGCATCATAGGTCATCGTCTCATCGAGTGAATTTGCCCCGCGGGTGGCGTCCAGGCGTACCGCGGCGCGGATCTGCTTGGGCTTGCTGAACCCAGTCAAACGCTTCCGGAAGCTGGTAGTGCCACCGGCGCGCTGCTGCTGCCGGCCCTCGGAACTGTTGTCCGAGAAGAACGAGCGCACCTCGTCCAGGTGCAAGTTCACCGGCGGCGCGAGACCGGTCGTCGGGTACCGATCCCCGGGTTTATGCGGCACGCTGTCGTCGGAGCGCATGGCGGGGGAGTGCATACTGCGCGTCGTACTGTCGTCTATACCGGTGCCACGGCGAATATGGCCATGGCCGGCCATGCCGATTTTGTGTGAGATGCTGCCGATGATAGAACGCTTGGATTGTTTGCGTAGATGACCATGTTTATCGATGCCAGTGGCTTGCTCAGTGGTGATGGAGGCGCAGTCGGCATTGGTCATAATGGAGCCAATATCGATGCCTTTGGTGGTCTCGGTGGCTTCGACAGAAGTGCTGAGGTCGACGGACTTGCCATTGCGTCTGAGCTCGCCAGTGATGGGGTCACGACGATGGACAGGCGAGGGGATGCTGAGGTCGACCGGGACGTTCGTGCCGGCCCAAGGGTAGTTCTCGTCCTGGTTCCACGGACGGCTGGCGCCGGAGATGACGAGTGAACGCTTGCCGCGCGTGATAGGATTCATCTCTGGCGGGAGCAGTTGGTGGACTTCCTCTTCCGTCATCGGAGTCTTCTGGCGGACCAGGGCAGAAGGTGGACGGGCAGGCATACACAGGTCGGACGGCGCAGAGATCGAACCGGAGAGGTAGGACACCTTGCCATCGACGGAGGTCATCGCTGACACCATGTCCGCAGACGCTGACAGCGGCAATGGAGGGAGCTCCTTGTTGGTCGACAGCAGTCTCGACGCGGGCATGACAGAATCGTGGGTGCCGTTGCGGACGATCTCATCAGCGCGTTCGGCGAGCGTGCGGAAGCCTGCAGAGGTTCGACTCGAGAGCACCGTGTCGCGGCCGCCATTACCAAGATGCTGAATGTCGCCGATGGTATGCGCAACCTCGTCGTCACTGGACAAGAGCGTATCCAAGTTCAGATTCCTCAGCGCCGGCAGCAAGTTTGTGAGCTTCTCGGACAAGCCCGTGACCGACGGGATGGAAAGGCGGTTGACCTGTGTTGCAACGTTGAGGAAGTCCTCCGGTGACAGCGGACGGCTGTTCGACTCATCCAGCCCTTCGATCCCGGTGGACTCCTGTATCTCCACCGTTGGGATTCCTCCATTGACAATGTCTGCTTCACTGTCCTCCACGTCCGGCTCGTCGAAGAAACTGAAGTCCTCCGGCTTGCTGAAGAAGCTCGTGTATCGATCACGAAGCGGCTCGGTGCTCTGGGGACGCTGCGGCGAAGGACAATAGATGGCCGAGAAGTCGCGCCGGCGCACGACCTCCATCGACTTCGTCGGTCGGACCTCGAGAGCCTGATTGAGCTTGTCGATGAGGTCCATGCGGCTGAAGTTGAGAGATGGCAGATCGCGGGTCTCCGCGAGCGTGCGATTGTGATGGCGGGCTGCGCGACGTGCCTTGGCCTTCTCGGCCGACTCCTGCAATCTGCGTTCCTGCATCGCCTTCACTGCCGCAATGCGAGCTGGAAGGATCAGCTGCTGACTGTCCACATGCGAGCTGGAGCGCCTTTGTTGCTCGTTGATGCTCATATCCTCAATAGACTCCTCCTTGAGACCGGGCAAGTGAGTGCTGCCGAACCGGCCATTGAAGCCGTTGCCAGAAGCAAAGCGTAGCTCCGTAGTGCTGTCTCTGGATCCGTGGTAGGAATCGGCGCTCTCCTCGATAGGTGACGGGCGGCGCATGATGGACTTGCCTTTGTTGCTGGTTGGCTCATGGGCATACGGCTCATGACGAGCCTCCGACTTCCTGATATGCAGTGGCGCAACGTCGTCGGCGAAAGTGACCGAGCTGCGGCGTGCGGATCTGGGATCCAGACCTCTCGCCTTCGACTTCGGAGGCGGCGATACCGGCTTATCTGGCGAACTGCTGGGCGGGATTGTGATGATCTGTGGCTTGCCAATCGTGATGGTGGTATTCGGCAAGGAGAAGCGTACAGCGACATCGGTGATCATGTCCGAATTGGTGTTCATGGTCGTATCCGCAACAGTGCTGAGGTCCGGAGGCAACGAGAACCGATTAGTGGTAGGCGTGTTGGTGGTAGTGATACTCGCATGCGGCAATTGCACCGACTTGGAATATGTTCGTGGAGTCCTGGGCGTGGGCGGTGGTAGTGATTCCTGTGCCATTGGAGCGACATCAAGCATCGACTGACTCGCCTCGGTGTAATCCCCTTCGCTCGTGTCAACCGACAGGCGTAGGGTCTCGTCAATGCCGAGCGTCTGCGTATGCAGTGGACTGACAGCCGAGTAGCGGCTGACATCGTCGTTGGTCTGCAGAGGGCTCACGGGAACCTCAGCGGAGTGCAGCAATGCTCTATCCGTCTCGCGCGCTTCGGCGTGTGGCATTGGCTGCGCTACCCGCTCGTTCGATCGCTGGTGCTGCAGGGTAATGGTGTCTGCGTCCAGCATGAAAGGGTCTCTCGATTGCGTCTCCTCACTGGTGGTGGTAGTGTCAATGGGAGCGGAGAAGCGCAAGGCATAGTCCATGCCAGAGATGGCTTCCGTCCCATCCACTGACGCCGTGATCGCAGAGCCTGGGGTTGAAGTGTGGCCCTGCACACCTGGCGAATTTCCGCTGCCGCCCGCCGACGGCTTCGAGGACCCTGTGCGTCCAGACGATGGAGTCTGCTCACTCGAGTTCTGTGAATGACCCATTTGCATCACGATGCCAGCGGTCTCGGTCGCTCTTGAGCTGGCCGTGGAGTCTTGCATGGTGCTGGATCCCGCGAGCTCCGCTTTCACCAGCTCTCGCGTAAGCCGCTGCTGCTGCTTCGTCTTCGGAGGGCTGTTGGACAGCTCAGGCAACCGAACAGGAGAGGCTGGCAGCTCAACCGGCGCCTCGAACTCCTCAATGATCGTAAAGCGTGGCGTCTCATTCGCAGCCATCTCGTGCAACTCCGAGATGTCATGCTCCATGTCAATCATTTGCTGCACGCTCAGCTGATTGCCAGACTGTGTACCAGCCGCTACCGTCTCGCGCTCCGCATCTCTCTGGGCAGCGGCATCGATAGCTGCCCGCGACTCGAGCATGGCTCGGACACGCTGAACGAAGCCCGTGAGCGGGACTGACGGATGCGGCACCTCCATGTCTGGGTCGTCGGCCTTGTATGATCCGTCTGCGTACTCAAAGTACTTGGCAGGGAGCACCGGCTCGCTCGATGAGTCCGGCAAGTCGGTAAGCGCTGCGTCGATGAAGAGCGGGTCAACCTGCCCATGAATACCAGTGGAGTCCTTAGGCGTTGGCGGGCTTGATGATGTAGGTGCGGTGCCCGACGATGGCGGATCCGATGATGGCGGACTGATGTCAGTCAACGGCGTATCGGTACGCTGTGGGAGATGTCGAGCCATGCGTGCGGCATTGTGGAACATCGAGTGAGCCATAGGCACCATGTTACCTGGAGGAGGCGGGCCGCGATACCCAGGGTGGGCGTAGCCCGGGTGCTGCATGTGTGGGTATGGAGCATAGCCAGGTCGCGGCGGGCCATACTGCTGGCTGGGATACCCTGACCTGGCAGGAGGCGGAGCCATATGCTGGGGATGCCTCTGCTGCTGGTGATGCGGTGGAGGCGACATTGGCAGACCGGGGTCTGACCGCATCGGAGCAGGGCGATAAGCGAATTGAGGCTGCTCATAGCCCATGGGCGGCGGGTAGGCCACCGTTCTGGGCGCTGGTCGCATGCTCTGGTACTGAGCATCCTGCGCGTAAGACGTGCCGTAGTCGCTGTTGTAGGTCTGGATCTGAGGGCGCTGCGTGGGCATCGGCCGTGCATTCGGCGGTGGCATCTGGTAGCTCTGCTGCATGGGATGATGACCTTGAGCAGATACCTCGCTGTGCGCCGGCGACGGTGACCGGTATCCAGGCCGCTTGAGGCGAGTCGGATACACGTAGGGTGGTCGATTCTCTGGCATCGGCGGTACATCGCTCGGATGGAGTCGTGGCCCATGGCGTGGCTCGTGTCCTGCGCTCTTGAGGCTCGTCGCGGACTGATGGCGTGGGAGCTGTCCTACTGCTGGTGCCGACGTCATTGAGTACGAGCGGCTGTCCCTTGCCCTGTCGAAGATGGGAGCTGGCATTTGAAGCGGACCCTTCCCGGTGTGCGTTGCCGGTAGAGAAGGCGGCATGCTTTGCATGCTGGTAAGCGATCCCCGCCGCACGAACGAGGTACTGTCGCTGAGACGTGAGTTTTGAGATGGTGCGTAGCGGTGGTTCGAGCTATGTCCTGTTGGATAGTGGTGAGAAGAGCCGCCCGGTCGTGGAATGTCCGAAGACACAGAAGGTCGTGATACGTGCGCTCGTCGCTGGTGAGCCGCACGAGGCACGGCCGGGAGACGACCATGATTGAATGACAAGGAGCCAATGTCGCCCGTGTCCGTGCTGGTCTTGAGCATGCTGAGAACGCCGGCGTTGGAGAACATATCATTCGTCGCGGGTGGCTTCCCAGAGCGGACTGACTGGGAGGCCCCCGTCATGCGAGACACATCGCTGGCTCTGCTGTTGCGTCCGCTCATGCTGGAGATGGGATCCGTGAAAGGCATTGTGCTGCCTTGCCGAGCTTGTGAGCAAAAGAGTGAGTGGTACCAAGATGGCTATCCAAAGTGAGGCCAAACAGGCGGTGGTGAGGTGTATAGCGGTAGAGGTGCAGCGAGGGTCAGAGGAGAGGATGGCGGATGGAGCGCGTAGAAAGATCAACAGTGTACATTGACGGAAGGCAGAGTCGGCCATCTGGAGGTGCCGTCTTGTTTCGTATGCAAAGCAGAAGCTGCAGATGTATCGGTGGCGCTCCATATCAGCGAAGAGCGAGCTGGAGAGGAGGAAGCCAATAGCGACGCACTGTGACTTCCTCTTTTGCTAGCGCATGCAGGTCTTGCGGCTTCGGACTTGCGTCCCGACACACTCACAGCAACGGGACGGCAAAATCCAGGCCGGCACGAGACAGCACTTACTGCAGGGTATATAGAGCTTCTGTCTGCTTTTTGACCGTCTAATCCATAAGCTGAACACCTTTCACGCAATGAGGTGTGTCCGTGAAGAGTTGCCGGATACCCACGCTTGTCCATGCACCGAAGGATACGTATTAGTATGCGGGTGCAGTCTGCCCGCCGAGCACTGCTTGCTGGCCACCGGCTTGACCGTGCGCTCCAGTAGGCAGACCTTGTCCTGTATGACTGTTCGTTGCCGGGATGGTACTGCTCTCCTTCTCCCACGCTGCCGGCTTGGCCCATTGAGGATCACGCCCTGACACACATCCGTAAGCACATTGTGTAAAGATCGCGGCATGACAGTACTCACAAGGACCCTCGTCGCTCATCTCGCAGCCGCCTGAGCACGAACACGCTCCACCAAGCGACTTCGGCAGGTTCTCCTTGGGCACCTGAGCAAAGAGCTCCTTCTGATAGCTCGAGCCCAACACATGGATCTTGGCCACCGTGACCGGATCCAGGAAGCGCTTCACAACGCTGAATACGCTGCTGAAGCCCCACGGCGCATTGATGATGTACATCTTGCCCAACCGCTCCGGGTAGTAATTCTGGCTGACGCCCGACGCCATCTGGAGGTAGCCGTACACCTCGGGCGCCTTCATGAGACCCACGCCCTTCATATCGAAGATTGTGCAGCTGGTCTCGAGCAGCTGGCCCGCTTTGCGCGAGCAGGCGGGTAGTCGCGGGTCGGCCATCTTCTCGTACTCGACGACCAGGTTCTGCAGCATGCGCTCGTCGGTGGTGATCTTGCGCATGGCGTGCAGGTCGATCTTGCCCATGGACTCGACGTACACGGGTCGGCCGTCCTTGTCGGTCTTGTGGTAGTACTGGGGGTAGTAGGCCATGATCTGCGACTTCTCCTTGTATTCGAAGGTCCGCACCAGATGGTTCACACCGCCACCGAACTCTTTCCGCCACTTCTCGCAGTCTGTGAACCTGACGATGTGTCAGCACCAGCAACACCCCGACAGCTGGGTGATGGTGGCATCTCACATCTTCTTCGACAATTGCACATCGAACTTCCGTGCCCGCAAGAATCGCAGCATGGTCAAGGTGTCGAGGTTGTCCGTGTAGCCTTCCTGCTCGAGGGTCATGCGCAGCTGATGCACCGCTGCATCTTGCTCCTTCGTCGTGTGTCCGGGATGGCCGGAGCTGGCCTCGGGGGCGGTGGTCGGGTACTCGTAGTGGTCGTACTTCGGGTCGAGCTCCATGTGCGGGTTGGCAGCCATGATGGGCTGTTGTCAGTGGTGTATGCTGAGCTCCTGTCTGAGAGTCGATCAGAGTGATCTGGGTGGTCTGTCCTTTTGCTTATGGCAACGTGTGGAAGATGTGCTTGCTGAGTACGCTGTGCCGGTGGTGGAGGTGGTTTGTTGACGGTCGTTGCCCGCCCGAATTAAGTTCGCGGAAACGTGGCGCGTGAAGTGACGTTTGACCCTGTGGCGCTCACCAATGGCGGGGACGGGATGCCACGTTCGCACGGCGATTGGTTGCGACGGCCCCAGGCACACGTAGATCGAGGTGACGGGCTGAGGTGCACAATGACATGCCAAGTCGTCGTTGAGTGGCCAAACCGTGCGAAGTCGTATGCACATGATCATCTACTGTACTTCCCCAACCATATCTACACACCCCCCGCACCCGCACGCACGGCATGTCCCAGGCGATATGCTCATCAGCCTCTCAAGTACTCCAGATACGCCTGCGCGCCTCCCGGTCCCATGCGTCCGCGCCACGATCTCCCGCTTCATGTACCCACTCTTCCCTCCGTGCCCGCCACCGCTACATCGCCGCATACTCCTGCGGCGGATCCAGATGGAACCGCTCCTCGTGCAGGCCCTGCATCGCCTTCCGCCCCTCCTCGCTCAGGTCCGGCTTGCCATCCGCCTCCGTGACGGCGGTGAAAAAGCGCGGCGCCCACTCGTGGCCCGCGGCCTTGCGCTCCGCCGCCCGCTGCCGCTGCTTTTCCTCCAGCTCCTGCTTGATCGTCGTCGCGTTCGTGAACTGCTTCGTGACGATGCTCTCCGTGACCACGGCCCAGAACTTCTGGCTCTCGTTTGGCAGCTGGTCCGCCTGCGGCGGGCACGTCTTGGCGACCGGCCGCATGGGGTTGACGTCGACGAGCAGGATCTTGTCCTTGTCGGCCACCTTCTTGAAGTCGGCGCTGCCGAGCGAGCAGTAGACCTTGTCCGTCCAGGTCCCGTCGACGCGCGCGAGGATGTCGTCCTTGACGTCCTTGATCCGCGTCGTCCGGTCCTTGGTGACGTCGCACTTGTAGATGACCCCGATGACCTTGTTCTGCGTCTTGCCGAAGTAGCCCTCCTCCATGTACTCCAGAATCACCTTGATGCCCGTCTTTTCGCAGGTAATGAAGCAGGTGTCGGCCACCGACACGTACAGGTTGCCGCGAAGGAAGCCACCGAGATACGCCGCGGGATGCGTCATCTGGTACTCCTCATTCGCACGGTTGTGCAGGTTGACGAAGATGCCCTGGTTGTACTGGCCCGCCGTGACCTTGACACTCGTGCCCGTGAACTTCGCACTCAACTGGTCGAACCCCCTCGCGGAGATCCCCTTGTCCGGGCAATCCACGTAGTACGCCGACACCGGCGGATGATGGCTCGTCTGCTCCGTCAGATACGACACCTTGACCGGCTTCCCCTTCGTCGTCGCGCCCTGCGGCGCCGCGATGGTCTGCTGCAAATTCGCCTTCACCTCCTGCCCCCGCAGTGACGGCGCCGTGTCCTCGACCTCCCACTGACACCGGAAGAACTCGCCCAGCGTGCTGTTGTAGGGCTTGCACGGCTTCCCGTGCACGTACTTGAGATCCTTGGTGAACCAGAAGCGCAGGCACGCCATCATCCGGCCCAGCGCATCCTCGCTGTCCCCGATGGCGATGAAGGCGTCCGGCCGGTCGAGGTAGTGCCAGTACTCCAGGTTGGGGATGGGCTCCATCAGCTGCGCGGGCAGGCTGAAGCGCGCGGCGGCCATGTCGGTGACGCCGATGAAGCGCTTGAGGATGGACAGGAACATGCGCAGCTTGCTGCTGTCGTCCGGCGTCTTGCCGTCGGGCAGCCGGTCCTCCTTGCCATTGTTGCCGGGCATGGGGGAGGAGGTCCGCGTCGACGCGGCGGAGGTGGGGGAGGAGTCGAGGGAGGGGACGGCTTTGCTCTGCCCGACCAGCTCGGGGGACACGCTGTTGGACTTGTTGTGCAGCAGGCCCATCGTGCCCAGAGTAGAGTATGATATGGTCGCGGCGGGGTGAGGGCTCGGATGAGACGATCGGCGTGTCAAGGCTGGTCAGAGATCTGAGCACCAGCCAAGCTGCGCCTTACGTCACCGATAGGTGGGTTGGCGCATGTGACGGGACGGGATGAGATGGGAGAGAGGTCGCGGGGCTCACGCACCTTGGAAGTTGGTGAGGATAGGAGTTTGTAGGGGTCAGAAGGGCTGTCGCGGCTTAGACCTGGATGACACATGGGAGGATGCACATATGAGTTGCACAAGACGCTGAACGACGGGATAGCTGCAGCCAATGGGGTTGGGGCAAAGCACGGCGTGTCCCTGTCCCTCACAGCCAGCACCGGCGGGACAGCTCACACACTGGAGTGCATATCAATTGTACAGTATCTGCATTGCATCATGGTCCTCCTGCTTCCCCAGCCTTCCGCCATCTCCCAAGGCTGCCATCCTATCGTACCCATCTTCATATCCTCACCAGACCCCTGAGCTTCACCCTTGCATGGCCATCTCATGCAGACTGCACAGCAACCCAAGCGCCGTCTTGTCCGTATGCGGCATGAGCAGCGCGCCAAGTATCGCATGGCCCTGCGGGATCCCCTCCCACTTCGTCCCTCCCCCCTCCTCCCCACCCTCATC
>JAWDJV010000117.1:0-37378 GCA_033119285.1 Teratosphaeriaceae sp. CCFEE 6253 | reverse complement strand
CTTCCATCGACAGAAGCGCCAGCACGGCCTCCGCCACACGCTCCAGGAGCGACGACAAGATGAAGGTCGCTAAGCCCAACTTCTTTACGGAGACCGATACAAGCTCGACGATTGGCTCAACCAGATCCTTTTGTACTTTAAGATGGAGGAGGTGAGAGTGGACAAGCAGTGTCTCACTGCTGCCTCCTACCTCAGAGGCGAAGCCCAACAGTGGATTCGGCCCCGACTTACCGACAAGTTGCTACGCGATACCGACTCGGAAGGAATCTTCACGAATCCCCGATCGTTCATCATGAAGATACGCTCCATTTACGGGCTCAGCAACGACCAACAAGTCGCGATTCGACAGATCCAACACGTCACTCAGAAAGCGTCAGCATCCCAGTTCACCACCAGGTTTACAGAATATGCGGCCAAAACTGGATGGGACGACAACGCCTTACGTACCATGTACTACCGTGGACTCAAGGACAACTTGAAGGACGAGCTCATGCGCTACGGAGCAGATCAATTGACGCTGTCACACTTACAGCGAGCAGCAATCGAAGTCGATGACAAGCTCTACGAACGACCCATGGAAAAACGACACAATCATCAGGACCACGGACGATCTGGCTATGCTGCCAACGGCTGGTCCGGAGGCAAGCAACGTCGCGATCCTGATGCCATGGAAATCGACAGCATCCAGAAACGTCCCATGAACCGAGGAAGTGGAGGACAGAAGGGCAGACACCAGGCCCAGGGAAACAAGCGAGAAGACAGGAAGTGCTACAACTGTCGGAAGACAGGACACATTGCAAGAGACTGCCGTGGACGCAAGGTGCAACCACAGCAGCGTAGGGCTGATACGCAACCCTACGAGGTCAACGTCATGACCAGAACGGACAACGAGTCACCATCGAAACGACTCGCGACGAATGCGACACTACGGCTGAAGAAGAGCCCAAGCACGCTTGGATGCATTGACGGCTTGCTATGACGACTCATGCACGACGCATTGGTCCTCCAAGAACGACGAAGGGTAATTCCCTAGCCACGCACGCAAGCATCGCAAGTAACTCAACGTCATTGAAAGGCATGGATGGAACACCATTTGCGATGACCTCACTCTGGATGACAAAGTGCCAGCATTGCGCCTACCGTCACCACAGCAGGCCGGGTTTTCGCAGCCATTGGAGGCTTTCTTGGCTCTTGCCTTCATAATCATGAAGCATGCGACGCTGCTTGGGCTTCAGCACCTTTGTGTGGGAACATGCATGCCTGCTCGTATGCATGACTTGGAGCCATGGGATCTGGCCTGGACCGAGGTCTTGCGTCTGATCTCCGACGAAAGAAGTCAGATTGCTTATGCACTCAAGATTATTCATGATCAGTCCGCTTTGGAGCCGGCCTGTTTGCTGAGAGCCATTAGAACTAATCTCTCTTACACGAACGCAGATTGCTGCAAGTTCCTCAGCGTGGCGGGGCATTGCAGATCTGATAGCCTTCTATATGCGCTCTTGGACTTGGATTGTTGGATCACTCCAGTCTTGGAGGTCATGGTGGCACAACCGAGATCAAGCAGAGAATCAAGCCTTATCACTGCGACCCCCAGAGTCGCGGGTGCAACACACCTGATCACGTTGACTCCTTCCCACCCTCGTCGGAGAAATCCCACATCTAGGTCAGCGATGTATGAGGATCACGTGCCAGCCGGGGACACCGAAAATGCAGCTGCGTATGGACATCGGCATTATCTCACATTGTTGCAGGGCGATCTGCATCAGTAGCCCCAGAGCCCAGCTTTCGTGTCATCGTAATTTGTGAAGGGTGCAAGGACACAAGTCTATCGCAATCCTATCGCATCTTTCATGAGTGTAGTGTCAAGACATCAGGAATATCTCGGGTCGGTGGAATGACCTACCCACTACACTTCAGCCAGCTACTAATGAAGTCATGAGAATCCTGCCAAACACTGATCGACCAGACGCGTTTAGCGTATTGCTCCCTAAGAGATTATTGCTTAGCTGCATCTCACAGACTACTTGGCATGTACTCAAATGTTCGTTGCCGTTAGAGCTATTGGACGAGGTCGATAAAAGAAATGTTTCAGGGGCGTAAGCAAGTTGGATTGCTAGCCTATCCTACCACTATTAGGGGTCTGGCTTGAGATAGTCATCTAAACGAGTAGACCCTGCTTCATCCTTGAGATACTTAGACTTCAGAATTCCCCTACTACTAAGCAAGCTCAATTTTATAGGAAGAAAGAGTTTCCAAGTCCTCGCTATCGACGTACTAAATTAAAATACTATATATACCGTATCGATATACCCGTTAATGAACGCTTTTCAGCGTAGAGATTGCCGAGACAACATATGCGCTTCTATATCTCTAACGACCCCTTACAAGACCGTTCTACTATTGAACGCGTTCCACTTGTAATAGCCCTCCGTATCCTCTTAGAAAAGACAAGGGCAGAGTACTCTTAAAGGGCTACCGTAACTGTTAGTAGCGGTGCCGCTTTATCGCGCTTAATAAGCCCCCTATACTACTATAATACGTCCGCTTAACTAGGACCGTTCTTCTCGGCAATAGCTCTAGTCTCTAGTAGATAGCTGCTAGTGGAGTAACGATTACTAAGCTTAGCCGGGTCCGATCTATATAGCGTTTTACCTATACCTACTTGAATACGTACAGCTAGTAAGGCAAACTTCTTACGAGACACTATACGTAGTGTTGTGCAAACTAGTAGCTTATTACACGGCGTAACCTACTCTATACACACTATGACTGCTCCGGAGTACGCCCTACTCGATACGAGCTATATAAGACATGTCTAATTCGATAAGTATTGCCCGTTTTAATCTAAACAAATCGTTTGCAATCTTACTTTCTAAGTTCAACAACTGTGTAAGCAGAGCTGTTCTCAATAGCGGACACGTTCGCGCGGACATAGACGGCAACAGTAGTGCATCTCCTAGAGATAAGTCAATAAAACGAGAAATACCTAAGATAGCGGAGTTATCGCGACAGCTTTAGAGCGGTTCTAATAAGGAAGAAGCCTAGAATTCGGCCCCCCTTGTTAGAGACTTGTAAAAGGACATTATAAGTAGTTCCGCCGTGTATTATATAGTGTGAGTAAGAGCGCTAGAATTAGACGTTAACACCAAATACGGAGTCCTAAGTAGACCGTAGCCCTCGTCCGAAGCCGGCGCTAGTTGGGGCTGCATTAGGCGCTGCAGTGTACGGTGTCCACTAGTCTTAGGACGAAGACTAGATCCCGAGGCGTTAGGAGTCCGTTAGTCTAGAACGTATATGTTGCGATCCGACAAAGTCGTCTCGACGTAGTAGAGCTCGGTGGGCTTGGTTAGTGTCTAGACACGGTGTGGGAATACTTCTCTCTGTGTTAGTAGAACCTGATGAACCTCTCTGAGTGAATCACTGAGCGTTGGTATGCGAAGACCTTTCAGTTGGATTGAAACATGAGTTGAACACGAACTACCTATGTAGAGATCCATCGCGATATATACAAAGGAGATTCGTGTCTCGTTTGACCGTTCGACCATGTTGCTGGTCAGTCGGTTGGTTCGACCGTATGGTCGTTCGACCATGTCGGTGGTCGACTGGTCGGTTCGACCAAGTTGTGTGGCCGTTGGTCGGTCACGTGTGCCACGTCATGCCTTGGCTGATTCCGTTGGCTGTGGACTTCTCGCGGCTGTGTCTTCCTGCGCAGCCTGGCGCATGCTCGTAACAGTATACACCTTGCTACCTATACCTACTATGCTGAAGTCAACACTCTACGTAAAGGTAATCATAGCCAATCAGATAGTCGTGAATATCATCACTGCTCCCCGTTGTACTACAGTGTGCCCTTCACGCAGGGATAGACTTTAGTGGGACAGACCCTAGTATGAAAGCAGGTGGTGGGCGCCAGTTGCCGGCAGAGTCTTGGCATGCTCAAGGACTGCACCTCTAATATCTTGCTTCTCTCACAACAGGCCTCCCCATTTTGCGCTCGGCATCCACAATGATCGTTCTAGACGGAATTGGCGAGGAGGTCGCCAATGAAGCGCGAAAAAGCCTTGCGATACAATTCGACCGTCGGCGTGCCACCGAAACAAATTTACCCGCAACGAAAAGGCAAAGCGCCCAACCATTCACGATATTCAACGACACTACCGAGACCTCAGTTGCCTGCGAAGAATTCATCAAGGTATGCTACAATTATGCAGGCGAACAGGCTCTTCGCTGATGGAAGAAGAGTCTGCGAGCACAGCCCCTTGCCGACCTGCTAGGTATAAGCGAGGATGAAGTCCGTAGAAGGCTGAAACGTGGCAAATGCGTCCATTTCTTGCCAATCGCAGACGGGGTGATTGATTACATCCATACCGCACCTGGACGCATCGTTGGTACTTTGGCATTCAGTGCTCTGCGCGACTGTCCTGTCATGCGAGATGGCGATGCCGAGCATTCAGATGTGAAACCCGGCCAAGTCATGTACTACGATGGCGATGAGCCTGTCAAGTGGCAAGGCAAGGAGGAAGGATTCGGCTTGATGATATGGTGCAGCAAGACTACCAGTTTCAAAGCTGGCTAAGCCCTTACATAGTCAACTCTCAGAGAACAACCCTCAGAGAGGGCAGGGAAATTGTCACCAATCTCGATCATGCTAGCAGTCTACGTCTAGACTTCCACGACTCTGCAGCCAGTCCTCCCACTCACTCATGGATGGCGACGCAGGCATCGTGGGTAATCCAGCCATAGCACTTGCATTGGCGGAGGGTACGTCTTCTACGACAGCGCCCAAACCAAGAAGAAAGTGCTCGCTGGCAACAGAAACCGGAGGATCTTCTGCCACTCGCCATGATCGGCGGCGTCCTCTTTCCGATCACGATGTTCTGGTTTGCATGGTCGGCCAACTTCAACAGTGTGCACTGGGTGGTACCGACCCTGGCGGGCGTGTTCTTGTCCAGCTCCATCCTGCTGATCTTCGTCGCCTACCTCAATTACCTCACAGACACCTACCTCATGTACGCGGCGTCAGCGCTCGCCGCCAACACCGTCGTTCGATCAGCTTGTGGCGCCGCCGCACCGCTGTTTACCTCGTACATGTTCGAATCGCTTGGAGTCGGAGGGACCGGTCACTGATCGCCGGCGTTGCTTGCTTGTTGGCACCTATACCATATGTCAGCCGATGATCGATGTGAATAGTGTTTCGAGTTATCGCTAACAATCCGTAGCTTCATCTTCTACAACTTTGGCGAACGGATACGAGTTCGCTCCAAGTTTGCGCCGACACCGCAAGCGAAACCAAATGATGAGGAGAAAGGGGACACTGGCCTGGCAGCCGGGAGAAGGTGAAGCGAAAACGACGCGAGCGAGGAAGCGGCAGCCGGACTTGACCAGGAAGCTGGTGTGCCAGATCAGAGAGTTGGAGAGGGAGATTGAAAAGGAGAAGTCAACTGAGAGCTTGAATGGCGCCAGTGGGAGCGATGAAAGGTATCTCGATGCTGATGGCCTGGAGAAAGCGGAGAGATGGACATAGTGCAGTGTAGAGGGTACAGTCTATCTTCAACTCGTCGTGAACAATGCAGTATTCGTCGCTAGATCACGATCGCGTGAAAAGATGCACAGAGCCTATGCAATCAGCGCTAGTGAAAGTCTATATGCATGTTACAGCGCCCAGTGTCACTTCATCAATTCCTTCGACGAACAGACACTAATTGCAGCCCATAGGAAGGAGCGTGTTGATCTACTGTACCGACGAGGCTTGAGTCTCATATGGCTCCGACACGTCAGGAAGTCCTTCTGGCCTACCGCCACCTGTTCAGGCACGCTCTACGAGCCTGTCAGTACTCGAAGCCTGTCCGCTTCGTGGTCCAGGATCGCATGCGCAGAGCGTTCCATACCTCGTCACCGGACGATTACGACGCGAGTCGCATTCAGCGGACCCCCGAATTTCTACAGAATGCTGCCGAGTCCAAGGGTGTGGAGCATAAGCTGCAGAAGAAACTCACGCATGTCTGGTGGGAGAGGGAGAAGCTTCAGCGGGCGCCCATGTATGCCCGGACTTTCATGGCTGCCTTCAGACGTCCAACGTCGATATGAAGATTATAGGCGGTCTGATATATACCAGCTGCGACGGCATGCGTATGATGAGTTCGATCGCACGCTTGAGATGCTCAACCAGACCATGGGCCTGTGTATCAAATGACGTTTTCTTAATCGGACCTCGTCATATCCTTGGACACGGAGCTTCCGACTACGGCGAAGTTTGACATGTGCTACTGACCCCTGGCCTCAAGGACTCGCGGCAGCGCGAGGTGTCAGCCAACAACCAGCGGAACTCACTTGAGATACTGCACACGCTAGCCACGACCAGGACTATGAAGAATCTTCGCAGACTGTGGTGCAGACTCCGACTCCACAGTCACATCATATGACGGCCCCGTCAAAAGGTCGAAGGCGATATGGCACCACTGTTCATCTACGTCTCCTACTCCGGCCTCACCTGTGCGAGGATTGCCGTTCTCAGGGGGCACGATTGCCGCCAGGAGAGTTGCGTGGACCCAATCGCGCAATCTAGCTCTCTGAAAATATCAATCGAGATCGAGATCGCGATCACCTTGAGCAAACAGTCATCGAACGACCAGGGCTGAGCAAGCCACATCCTTTTCGCGGATTCTGGGCCGATCAGGAGTGTGCGCATGCTCTTCGATGCTGCTGCTGCTAGTAGCTCATCCCCCTATCTTGCAGTCCGTTGTGCGAAACCTCACGCCCGTCGACTCGCTGGCTTCAGGATCACGAGTCACCCTGCCCGGAGGTGTAATGACGCCGAACTCCTGCCAGTGCTACCCAACAACCTCAGGGGATCGTCACTACTTCCACAAAGGCGGTCTCTTGGATTCAGATCGCTGTGGGATTCGGAGGAGCGAAGCAAGGGGAAGGCTTGGAGGTGACTGGTTGGGGAGATGAGCTTGCCGTTGGAATGGCCGCCTCCTCAGACAATCAAGGACGTCCAGGCATTCCTAGGACTCGCGAACTACAACCGCAAGTTCATTCAGGACTACTCCAAGATCGCTGCGCCACTTACGAACCTCAACAAAAAGGAAGTAGGGTTCAAATAGGGAGCAGACTAGGAAATGGCGTTCCGACTCAAACAAGCAAGTGCATCCGCACCAACACTGGCCATGTTCGACCCAAGGAAGGGAGTCATTATTGAAACCCACGCATCCGACTTTGCCATTGGGCCTTGCCTCACTCAAGAGGAGAACGGCAACCGACACCCCGTCGCATACTTCTTAAGGAATATGTCACTAGCGGAACAGAACTACGAAATCTACGATAAGGAGCTGCTAGCAATCGTCGTAGCATTACGCCATTGGAGAATATACTGTAAAGGAGCAACCGGACTGACTATCTTATCGGATCACAAGAACCTACAGTACTTCACGACCACCAAGGATCTTTCGAGACGACAATGTCGATGGTTAGAGCTAGTCAGACAATACCAGTTCGACATCGTATACACTCCAGGCAAGGACAATGGGCGTGCTGATGCGCTAAGCAGACGAACCGACTACATGGAAGATGCTTCTTCAAAACCACAACGGTTCCCAAGATCAACAAGGATGGCAGCTTGAGCGCAGAGGCTCAAGAGATCAACGCCGCCTTACGGATACTCCGCGATGACCAAGAACAGTTCCCAGTCGAACATGGGAAGTTCAAGGTACCAGCCGGAAAAGAGAACGACTGCATTCGAGATCACCACGATGGACCGACACTCGGCCACCCCAGGATCGCTCGAACAACGGAACACGTGCGACGCAACTTCGTGTTCCCCGACATGAGACGAAAGGTCTCCGAGTACATCAAACGATGCCACAGCTGCAACAAGAACAAGGCCTCGCGGCACGCCAAATATGGAAACCTGGAATTCCGCGAACCGCCGCAGCAGCCTTGGGACGAAGTCACGATGGACTTCATTGTCAAGCTTCCCATGTCCAAAGACCCAGCGATAGGAGTACAACACGAGTCCATACTGGTCATGGTCGATCGACTCACGAAATACTCACACTTCATCCCTTGCAGCGAGTCCGCTCCCATGTCGAGGCGCTTACTGACAAGTCCGAGCGATCGACTGCGCCAGCGACGGTAGCAATCAAGGCCACGTCAACCGCGGCCGGCAGGCCCACACTAGTCGCACGCTCACTCCCCATAGCGCGCAAGCAAGCCGTGCATGATACAGCCGTCGACGGCTCCATCAGCATCGCGTCCGTGCAGCAGGTGATGGCGCAGCAGCCGAGTGCCGCAGCGCTGCCCACCACGCATCGCGATATGCCCGCGAAGCTGCGCACCTGGAACGTCAACCTCCGCGTCAAGAAGTACGCCTTCAACGGGAGCTTCAACATCCACTTCTTCATCGGCCCCGTCGACGACGGCAAGTCCGAACGCTTCACGACGCGCATGAACGAGGTCGGCTTCTCGGGCACCTTCGCCAGCCATAAGGGATCCGCGTGCACGAATTGCAAGAACAACGCGGCGATGCTCTACGAGGACACGGTGCCCTTGACAAGCAAATTGACCGAGTACCTCGCTTCGAGCCCGGGCGCGGCGGTCTTTTTGCCTGACGGGAGGACACTGCGGAGCCTGGAGGTAAGCGAAGTCGTGCCGTTTCTCAAGGACAATCTATCCTGGAGGGTGGTCGACACGGCGGGAGCGCTGCTCCGGGGTGTCGAGCAGAGCGCGCTGGAGGTCAAGGTCACGAATAGACTGTTCCCGCCGCCCGGTGCGGCTGATCCGTTGGGGGTATACGAGCCGAGTCAGTTGCACGCGGAGATTCCGCTGGAAAGGCTGGTGGGTTTAGCGGGTAGAGGGTGACATCGCATCAAGGTCGATAAGATGCTGGCTGGGCGTCTACGGACGGTAGTCAACGCGCTTGAGGGCTTCGTCGGCAAGATCTTCGTTGTCGCGAGTAGCTAGAGTGCATATGTACTGCTCGGATGTCAGCAGTACCTGTGCAACGGCATGCATTACAGAAGCGTACCGTGAAGGTCTTTCCCTGCCCGTCTGCTAAGTCCACGCCTTCCATGTCTCTCACATGCTCGATATCGCCCTTCTGCGATGTGCGACGTGTCTATGAGCATCATAGTCCTATACGTGAGAATGATTGCATGCGTTGATCAATGTGCCTCAGTGATTGGAGGAGCGATCTGTAATTTGTCTCTTCGGGAAGCTGGACGGTAGCAATGGCTCATACAATGCAGGTGCAGGACTTGATTCAGGCCATCTAGCGTCCCTGACCTTACACGGGTAGTAGGCGAGAGCCGCAGCCAACCGTACTTACACTGTGTAATGCTCTCTATCGTCAAGTGTCAGCCCCATATTGCATCTTTAGCCCTGCCTCCGCCCCGATATCAGGCGGCGTGGTGATGGTGTAGCTCCAAGTCTCCACTGCTCAAAGAGTAGAAAATCAGCGCTCGCATTCCAAAACATCCGCCGTTCGGTGGGGGGGTACTCACCTCCGTCAACAAACAAGCGATAGTGCAGTATGCTCTGGTCGCTCGTGGCCGGATTCGTGATGCTGATGGCGCCAAACTTGCTATTGCCATCGGGAATATACTTGATGCACACATCACTCAGATACTCCTTGCTCGTCGAAGACTCGGTATAAGTCCGGACAGGCAGGTAGAAAGTGGACAGCGGACTCGCGGAGAACTCGTGTACTGTCGCGCTTGACGGCCACCTCTTCCTCCTCGTCCGCAGGCCCGCGGTCTGCGGCGTGAGCATCGGATTGAGTCCCTGCGCCCCGAGACCGATCGGACCCAGCCCGATGATCTCTTCTTTCCCCTCCGGCGGCGGTGGGAATGCCGTCGCGGCAGACTCGTGGCGATTGCCCGAGAGCACGATGACGCCGATGCCGCCGCGGAGGCCGACGTCCCACATTGCCTCCAGGATGATTTGGCGCTCGCCTAGGTAGCTTCGCGAAGTATCCTGAGCACCGAACCACCAGTTCTTGGTGAAGGGAATGGAGCTCACGACGATCTTCCACTTCACGCCTCTTGGTTCCGGCGACTTGAGCCAGGTCAGTAGGTCGGCAAGCTGTTGGTGCCCGAGCATGGTCTTGGTAGCGTTGCCGGTGACGGGATCTGTGCCGTTCGTCTGTGCTCGCATTGGGTGTTAGCATATCGCCAAGTCTTGACCAGATTGAACGCAATGACGTGACGCTCTGGTAGACTCAGTGGGGGCCAAGGGCTTGTACGTACTATAACGCTGTCAGCATGACATCTCCGAAATGAAAGTGATCGTCTTTGGACTTGCCGTTATCGTTCGGCGACCTATAACGCCGCGTTTCTAGCATGGAGAAAGTCGACGGTCCCTGCGTGAAGCTGAAGTAGGTCTCTCCCAAACGCGCAGCGGACGGATTAACCGAAGTATGATAGTGCATGTATGGATCATTGGCAGTAGCGAAGAGGCCAGTAGTGTTCGCCGACCAATCATTAGCGACTTCGTGGTCATCATAGGTGTGTATCCAGGGCAGTTCTGCAACCGCAGGAGCCCAGTCCGGCGAAGCGTAGGTCTGGCGGTATTCGCGACGGTAGTGCTCGCGCGTGCTGGAGGCGTGGCGGCGCGGGACGTCGATGTAGATGAAGTCGGACAGGAAGAGCATGAATTGGGCCTTCAGTTGTGGGATGCGGAAATGAGGTGACGGAGTCCCGTGTTGGACAGCGCGTGGGAGAAGGGGCTGTATGGAAAGTTGTTCTTCAGGCAAGACGTATGCAGGAATGTCTGTCCAGAGTCATCATTAGCTTGGATTGCGTAGACTCAGGGAGGCAATTGCGTGATGTCCAGGGAAAAGGGATTGGGCCCGGCCTGCCGAACAGTTGTGGGAGTTGCTGGTGTATTGGAGCGACGACTCTGTCAAATCGTAACGAAGATCTCGGTGTACGTACTACGAGGCCATCAGTATGATATTCCCCTTGGATTATCTAGGCTTTAAGTCACACCATATATCCTGGCCGTGCCTAGGCGTTCAGAAGTCCGCCCGGCGACCGGAGCCGTTACAAGGAATCCTGTATGGTTGGTGCTCACCACCCATTGGTAGCGTGTGTCGGGCGTCAGCCTGTTCAGCGAGAACGTGCCCTTGAAATCAGTACTCTCGTCCAGCCAGTCTACACTGCCGCCAGTCTTCCAGGCGGAGTCATGCGCCACTCCGCCAGTCGCCACGCCCATGTAAGGTGGGTCCGCGTATCGGTACGAGATGAAGAGCGGATACTGTCCTGCGTCTGGCTCACGGACTAAAATCTTGGCCGAATTGGGCGAGACGTAGCCTGTGCGCGCAAACGAGAGGTCGTGTGCAGGGTGGAAGAAGCGGGCATGATAGACGAGGTCGGCGACCATCGCTGCCAGAGCTAGGTTGATGGCGAAGGTGAGGGAGCTGTGGAGGAGACTCGTGGGACTGGGCAGGCCCGAGAGCAAGGTCCATAGCGCCTGCGGGTCTTTCTCTTCGATTACGAGGGTCTCTTGGACGTCGAGTTCCTGGGCAACGCCGCGCACCAGTGCGTCGCCATCGTCGTCGTCTGCGGCGCGGCTTGGCCCGGGCATGTCCCGCGCGATGATGTCTAATTCGCTCGCAACGACTTCATAGGGTGGAGTATGCGTGAAGTTGTAGATGAAGCTCGGGATATAGACGGCGAGCAGGGCGAAGATGGCCGGAGGCAAGGGCTTCGAAGCATGAGCTCAGTCTGTTCACGACATATACAGCGAGACTTGACTGACATGGCACGGTATCTGAGCGAGACACTATTAACCGTGTCGCCGCATGATGCCTTCCGGCGCAAGGTGGCCGCGGTACCCATCGTAAGAAAACGTACGCGCCGGCTCTGATCGCAAGCGACGTCAGAGCTGTCGCGTACTTGACGACGTCGTTGAGCCCTCCGCTGGCCATAGCAGGCGACTGCTATCCGATGTCGATACTCGGCGCATTCATTGTCGCGTTGTCTAAAATGGTGGTTTGCCTCAAACACGCGACACTTTCGCGACAGCGATGACGCCTACTTCGCCAAGGGTCCACTCACCTGCGTATACATGCATGTACACATGATTTCTATACGCGCCAGACTTACGTAGTCTGGATTGTTTGCATATCCATAATTGTCGGAGTCATTCTAATTTGATGATGGTACGTTGCGGACGCGATACAACCTACAAGGACGCATGGTTTGAGACAATGATCGTGGCAGATCTCTAGCTGCGGCTGTAATTAAGTAGAAGCACCGCGTACATCGATGTCTATGTGATATCACTCCTCACGGCGAATTTGCTATGGGAATCGTCCGGCTACAGCGCGCCTCGATACGCGCTCTCGGCGAATTTCGAAGCGTCCAACAGCCACCTGTACAGGCCATCCCAGCGCATACGCAGATCATCCCATAGTCGCTCCGCAGACTCAGCGGATGGCGTCCGACCCCTGCGAGCGCCCTGGAGCGACGCGGCCGCCAATGAAGCAACACACCCATCAAGGAACCCGTCCGCTCAGCGTCGTGGACGCCGGTCCCAGTACCACCCACCGCTGTGGCGCCTAAAGAGCCAGAGGCGAGGATGTCGGCCTGGTATGGAAGCTCCCGCGATATTGGCAGAGTGAACTACCACTTTGTCCTCACGATCTCGCCGAGGACTGTACACATGTGAGCTTTCCTTGCACTTCCATGCGGACATCAGATTGCTCTGATTGCGGAGTAGCAAATATCGCCAAGCAGGTCTGAACCACGCAGAGCATGCATCAGCTCTCCAGCCAAGGACCTGTCTCTGCGACATATTCGGTTGTTTTGCGGCGCTCATGGAGCCTAGATCCGCGTGCTGACCGATAACCTCCGGGCGGTGTATGGCTTCCCAGCTTCGGTAAATCTGTACATCCAAACCACTCCGCAGCGTCGAAGCCTGCGAGCCTGAGGCCTGGGGACGTTGTGCTGTCCATCGAACAACCCAGTCATCCGGAGCCACGGTCTCAGATATACTTGTAAGGATTGATGGTTCCATTCTGCAGCGCCCACAAGTCAGCACACATACACCACACCCGGCGAGCCATCCTCCCAGAACCAAGACCTTACTCACCGGATCAAAAGTCTTCTTAACCATTCCCATCAACCCAATCATCTTCACACTCCTCGAGTACCCCACATACGCCTTCTTCGCCAGCCCCAATCCATGCTCCGCTGAGATACCCCCCTGCCTCTTGCTCACCCATTCGTAGACCCACGGCTCCAGCGCCTTCTCCACCTCGGGCTCATACCTCCGCACACAGACATTGAGGTGTAGGTTTCCGTCACCCATGTGTCCGTAGCCCATTACGCCCTTGACTGGGAAGAATTCATCATCCGCATGCATGAGTCCGTTGTTCGTGAAGCGCTCACGAGCCTCTTCCACAAGAGAGTAAAGTTCCGGGAGTGGGATGGAGAGGACGTACTTGTACACTCCGCCCCAGTGTTGGCCTGCTTCGCTGATACCCTCGCGACAGGCCCAAAGACTCTGTTGTTGAGTGGCGGACTCCGCCACCACGCCATCGGCCACGATCTCTTCGCCCATGACGGACTCGAGGAATGTATTTAGTTTCTCGCTAGCGTGATTTGGGTTTGAGCCGGAGGTCTCTATAAGGCAGTAGAACGGGTATCCGCCTTCTAGTGGCAATTTGGCGCCTGAAGCCTGGTGGTAGAGGGACTGTGACTCCGCGTCCATCAGCTCGAACGCGGACAGGATTTCGCCGAGCTGTTTCTTGGCTTCTTTGAATGCAGATAGGACTTGCGAGTAGGATGTCAAGCAAAAGTAAGCCACATTGACGGCGTCGCTGCGTTGCGGGCAGAGGATAGATATCGCGGTGATCATTCCCAAGGTGCCTTCGCCACCGATGAATAACTGTTTGAGATCGTAGCCTGTGTTGTTCTTCCTCATCGTGGATAAGTCGTCCATGATTGTTCCGTCGGGTAACACCGCGTCCAGGCCTAGGACGCTGCCGTGCAGACTTCCCGTAGCGGTGTAAACGCAACCCACCAGCGTTGGTAGCGACGTTGGCACCGATATGGCACGACCCTTTCGCCCCCAAATCCAGCGGGAAGATATGGCTCTGCGTACCTAAGTGCTCAGCAGCAGCTTGCAGGATCACTCCCGTATCAGCGACCAGCATGCCGGAGACCGGGTCAAAGGAGCGGATGTTATTCATTCAGGCCGTAGAAAGCACTGTTCGTAAAAGACTCGCACGCTGCCGCTCACCAACCCGGAATTACCTCCCTGCGGAACAACCGCGAAGAGATTCTCGTTACAGTACTTTAGGATCCCGCTGACTTGCTCAGTAGAAGAAGGTTTTAGCACCAGCCGGGTCTTGCGGCGGTATTTCTTCATCCAATCAGTGTTGAAGCTCGCGAAGTCTTCCTCGCCGATTTCGCTTGTAAAACCATCGAGGACCGCGGTATCGGAGTCGAGATGGCGCGGAAGTGTGCCACGTCTTCTGCGGTCAGAGCCTTGAAGCGGGAGTCTCGCTTGATGGAGGGGTAGGAGTCAGTGGTGTATTTTATGTGGCTTTGGGGGCGGGCAGGAGCGTCCTGGGATGCATGGTCGGCGGAGGAGGGCGGAGGTCGTTGGAGCGGCCTGTTCATCTTGTCTTTTGGGTGTGGTGTGAAGTGGGCGGTGCGGGGCTACTGGGCGGAGAAGAAAGCGAGAGGTCGTGGAAGTGGTAGGCAGAAACGGCGAAGAGCCGGGAAAGCGCAATGAAGAAGAGGCATGATGTTAAGGATACATGCAAAGGTTGGAAACTGTGATGGCCAATGGCCAAACTGAGGTTCAAATTGTCTTTCCATTGCCCCACGTCGGGCCTACGGGGCTCTCGGGGGTGCGTCTGCTTGCCTGGAGCTTCGTGAAGCAATGGGCAAACATCGACAACGATCAGTCTCTCACAAGAACGCTTGCCTCGCCGTTCATACCCGCGACACTCGATTTACTTTCTCCGTTTAGCCACCTCGCTACCACCCACCATGGCGTCTGGCTACGACCGCGCCCTGTCTGGTACATCGTTATCTTGCCTCAAAGCAGGACCATCCTTAGTAACAACGTGCCAGTTTTCTCCCCAGATGGCCACGTCTTCCAAGTCGAATACGCCCTTGAAGCCGTCAAGCACGGCACCTGCGCTGTCGCCGTCAAAGGACAGAGCATAGTAGTTCTGGTCCTGCGAGAAGCGCTCTGCAATGAAGTTGCAAGACACCCGCATCACGCCCTCGAAGATCAGCATGGTCGACACGCACGTCTGCCTCGCTTTCGCCAGGTCTCAATGCTGATGCGCGGATCTTGGTGGATAAGGCGCGTTTGGAGGCGCAAAGTCATAGACTCACGGTGGAGGATCCGGTGAGCGTGGAGTATATCACGAAGTACGTGGCGGGGGTGCAGCAGCGGTATACGCAGAGTGGCGGTGTGAGGCCGTTTGGGATAAGCACGTTGATCGTTGTGTTTGACTCGGGAAGTGAGGAGGCGAGGCTGTACCAAAGCGAGCTCTCGGGTATCTACTCCGCATGGTACGGCCCCATCCACCATCCCACTCCCCAAGCCACGCCACTAATCACTCTGGATGGTATACAGGAAAGCAAACGCCATCGGCCGCTCCTCCAAGACAGTCCGCGAGTTCCTCGAGCGCAACCACGCCCCCAACCTATCCCGTGATGCCACCATCGAGCTGGCTATCAAGTCTCTCGTCGAGGTCGTGCAGACAGGAGCGAAGAACATTGAGATCGCGATCATGGCGCCCGGGAAGGAGGTCGAGATGCTGGGGGCTGAGGCGATCGAGGGCGTGGTGGAGAAGGTCAATGGGGAGAAGGAGACGGAGGCGAACGCGCGGAGGACTGGCGGGGGTACGAGAGGCGGTGCAGCGGCGGCGGCTGGTAGCGGGGAGCAGGTGTTGGCTAGTCGGCCGGCTGGGGAGGGTGGGGCGCCGTGAGGTGGGAATAGTGATGGTGGTAGTGGAACTGTGGGATGCTGATGCGGATGCGGGAGTTCCGGGCGAGCATAGCGTGCGTGGGTTTCATAGCGTCCCAGAGCGAGGGTGCAAGAGACCATGTATGATATTAATACATTCACTACGACGAACGAAATCGAGCTCGGCACGGCAATAGCGCGGCTCAGAGAAAAGAACGTACGATCCTCGGTCCTACCGAAGTAGCTACCCTCCTGTAAATCTCGATACATGAGGCCATAGAACGCTTTGCGGACACCGATGATCGACAGTGCATGGCAGTCCACGCCGCTTCGCCGTCGCCGTTGACAATTCTGCGCCACTCCAAATAAGGAAATGATACGATGCGCAGCGGTCTGTCGGGCCCATGTGTTATGCCCTCAGGCAAGATGGTCAACTTCTTCAAGGTTCCCGAACGCCCGCCCGATCGGGAAAGGTTCAGGAACAACTTTGGCTGTCTCCGTGAATAGAGCTTCGATGACACCGGCTCGGCAATGTACATAGAGATACAGGTTGAATCTCGCCGATCTTTGTGCTCACAACAATGAGCGGTGATACTCCAATACCAAAGCCTACGGTGCGCGGCATGTCTACCAAGCGCAAGAGCACCGTCCACCCAATTGAAGTCCAATCCATTTTGAACGGCTCCGCAATGACGGCGAAGCCGAGTCTTGTGGAGCACGTCGCCTCACCCGCGAGCCCCAGACACTCGCTCGCATCCTCGCTACGAAGTCACAACCGCGCTTGGTCAATCGCCGAGTCCACATCCAGCGGCGCGATAGTACGAAGCAACCGCTTCTCGACCTCCTTTCCCGTACAACCTGCCGGCAGCAGCAGTCCTACTCGCCTGCTGGCTCGAAGTCCAACGCGGGAGGGACCGGCGGTGGTAACGGAGAACTCGGCGTCGCCGACGGGACCCACAGATACCAACTTCTTGACCGCGATCGCGGCTTCCGAAAGGAGAGTGCTGGAGCTGCGGGAGGAGCTGCGGCGGGCTGAGGCGGCTCTGAATGCGCAGAAGAAACGGTGAATCCAGCATGAGGCGAACAAGAATCGGAATGATGCGCCCCGGGTGACGAAGCTGGAGCCGTCGAAGACAAGTTCACCTGAGAAGCATGGTAGTACGGGGCCGAGGGAGGAGGATGCTATCGTAGCGATGCAGGCAGAGGCCGAGAGGAGAAAGGCGTTGATGTATGGCGGGCGGAGCAGCAACCGGACAGTGTTCTCTGGGTCGCGACACACGAGGACGCTATCGCTGCTGAGTCTGGCTACGGACGTGCGGCCCAAGAAGGAGCTTCCAGCCTGCAAGCACACATCGCCACGTACGGCGCAGTGGAGCACAGAATCTAACCGGCCAGCTACGAGGCCTGCGCTCATCGCCCGCGCCTCGACAACTCCGGATCTCACGAACGTGATAGCTAATTCTGCGGACCCTGGCATGAGCCTACCAGATAATCTAGACAAAGCGCAACTCGACCCGTTGATCCAACACGGCAAGAGGCTCGCCACCGACTTCGGCACAGGGCTCTGGACATTCTTCGAGGACCTTAGGCAGGCCACCGTTGGCGATGAAGCCATGCAAGGGTCCACGCATTACCAAGCTGTGCCGCCCTCGAAGGGTGATTCGCCGGAAGCGAGACGGCAATGCGCCATGCAAGCGCGAGCAAGTCGCACGACTCTCCGTCCCGCAACCGCGGAGAAGTCCCGGGCGGCGCCAGCCCATACGCCTCCTTCAGCGCGTAGCAGGCACGTGAAGGGCGCCACGCAAGGCGCACTGCCAGATCTGGCGGATTTGAGTTTCTTCACTTCCGAGCAAGGCGTAGACGTCGGGATGCGGACGAAGAGTACAGTGAAGAAGTCACCTGGTGCACACCGAACAAGCCCCTCGAAGGCTGCTTCGGCTGGTTCTACGGACGCACCGTGCGACACATGGGGCGATGACCCTCTCGCCCGCAGCCCGAAGGCCTTGCGGTCGGACAGCAGCGGCGCGTCGTCGACGGGGACGATGTTGCCGTCTACGATTAGTAATAGTCCTCGGCCGTCCGTAGACATCACAAAGAATGCCATGAACGACGCGAGTTCGCGGGATCCACTCCTTGCGAAGGACGCCGGTGCGAAGGACGCCGGTGCGAAGGAGCCCAGCGCCAAGAAACCTACCAAGAGTGACGCGAGGAAGACGGCAGGCCAGCCACCTATACCCTGGCCCGCGCTCAGTAAATTTGGCCTCGAGACTCTGCGGCGCACGGCGAGCCATCTGATGAATGAGTCGGAGCGCAGCTTGAAGCCGTCGCCGGGGAAGGAGTTTAAGGGACATGGCGGGGATTACCTGGGAATGAGCGCCGAGGCGGCTGCGGTAGGGGCGAGGGGTAAGGTATGGTGAAGGAACGCAGTGGTGAGAGCGTGGCTTGGGCCTTGGATCAGCGTAAGATGTCCTCCCTAATTGGACACCGCCGTCAAACATCGGTATTGAGATGCAGCTATGTAGATTCGCCATACCACGAGCCGCGGCCCATTGTCAACCACCAACGATATACATCATGCATGATGTAAATATGGGCCGTCTCAAGAAGCTTCCGATTAGCCCCCTTGCAAGCATAAATCAATCGAGCGATAGTCTCGACCCCTGTCTTTGCCACACAAAACGTACATGCCAGAGCTTCGAGGGTGCGTGCCTAGATGCTTCCAGCGGCAGGCTGTACGCATACATCAAAGCCCACGCTTTTCGCGGCCGTCGCACCGGCAATCCTGGCCACCGCGCCCCCGAAATGGGTGTCCATCGTTGTTTGAGTCGCATCACTACGTATTGACCTCGTTGGCTGAGCCAAGTGCAAGCGGAGGTTGGTGAGAATTCGCAAGGCCATCTTGCCCGTATGGCGCTCGCGAAAGCAAGCCTGCATTGACCGAATGAGCAAGTGTTCGTATGCCATGGGCTGTCAGATTGCCACTGTTTCACACGATCGCTCCTCTCGAGAAAGGGCTGAATGGTTCAAAAAGTTGAAGATCTCGCGAGTATGCGCCCCGACTGCTTTGGTCACTGGGGATTAATAGCAGCCGACGAAGTGATGTCGGTCGTTGGGAGACCGCGACGAGCACGCTTGCGCGCCTTCCAAGATAAGGGTGAAGGAGGCCGCTGCGATCCTCCGACCTTCGGGTCGTTCGCACGAAGCCTTCCTTCGCCAAGCGACGTGCAAGCTTTGCAAAGGTGCCGTCAAGGAGGCGTCCTTTCAGGTGTTCCGCAAGACATCCAGTGTCCATTCCTTGGATGCCACACCTTCGGGAAGCTTGTACGCCTACGTCAGCGGGAAGACATGCATCTGCTTGTCCCATTCCAACCATTCGCCGTGGACTCCTGCTGCATTACATTTCTCGCGGAATAGATTTGCATCAGGGCCGAGGATATTGTAGCCTCCGACTACGCCATGCACCTTGATGCCTTGACGTGCAAGCGGAGTGAAGTCTGCATATAGAGGTGAAATACGAAGATCTGTTGCGTCCCACTCGCCTCGCCATTTCTTTGCTGTTCCGTTGATGAACGGAATACGGAGGATCGGGTCGTGCTTGGCGACGGTACGAATGTCCGGCTTGCTCCTGCTAAGGTCGGTGCAAGGTGACAGGCCCGTCAGCGCTACTGGACACGGTGCGTTGGGGTCTTCAAGTAACGCCAGCATGGGTAGACAGAGGATGATATTGCCTCCCGCCGAATCGCCGGGAAAGATCACGCGCTCACCAGCTGCTTCGGCATTGTGGAGCGTACCATGTCATCAATTGCGGTATCGCGACAGGCGCAGGGCTATGCGGAGCAAGAGGATAGCTGACGACGGTGACGATCGTGTCCTGTAGTCGGTTGGCCATCTCGGCGCATAGCACCTAGTGTTCGGAAGCAGGGGCGAGGACCATCCACCGCCTGCAAAGTAGTAAATTCGTCTTGTCCGGCCCTTGCCCGCGAGCGTACCCTCGGGCAACATGTCGTACACCCAGATGCCTTCCTCCTGCCGCTCTTGAATCTCACATCGCTTCAGCGCTTTCTTGTGCGGCTCTAGCTTTTGCGAGTCGGGTGGCGCCACGCCTGATTGTTTGATGAGGAGCGCACTAAATGGATTGATCAGGTGTTGAAGCTGCGGTTGAAGGCAGGCATGTTAGTGCATCATCGTCGTCCAGACCGCCGTCGCTTCCAGGTCTTACCAGAAACATGTACATCGACCGATCCGTCCGTTTGATGATTTGAATGGACCGCCTCTGCTAGTCCTCCAGCATTGAGACTTCTCCAATGGCAGCCATGATGGCGTTTATAATATCGCGATTCCTGGCAAATTAGAGTCTGCGTTCGGAGAGCAATCTGAAGAGGAGGCTGATAGAGAAGAGATCAACGGAAAGAAGCCTACACTTGACGCGTGATCGCAATTAACAGCTGAGCGGTAAAGCGGTGCATATGGTCGTTGTCTAGATGCATTGTTCAATGGGAGATCGCACTGAGCAGGTGCTGTCATCATCGACGCGGAACGCGGCGGAGAGATTGCCCGCGCCCTCTTGCCCCAGCGATTAAGTCCACACCCTCTACAACACCCATCCATATGCCGTTTCAAGTCACCATAAGAGTAGTAGTTCCGGATGCCACAGCGGTCGTATCAGCACGACATATCTTTGAATGTGACTAACCATGATGTCGACAGTGAGGGAGGCTTTGTTGATATACCAGGCATATTGGAACGGTCGGAAGTACTGTCTAGTAGCGATAACCATCAGTTGAAGACATGCGCCCATTTGTTCGGGGCATACGTGCACAACTCCGCATGACTTTCAGCTCCCCAAAAGTAATCTGTCTGGGGGCTGGCTTGCAGGATTTGGAACAAGATCGGGCCACTCTTCCTTCGCTCGCACCCGTGACTTTGTTACAACAGGACCAATTTGGGAACATTCCAATGCCCAAGGTCAATGTGCCAGTGTATGCTGAGGGTATACAATCCGTATGATGATATGTGTCCTATATCTGATGTTGGATTACTGAACCTGGTCGAAACCTGATCCGATCTCATAACCATTCTCCAGGCCCCAGATCCACCTCTTTCCCAGCCTCGACATCTGCCATGATTTGGTCAATGTTCCACGACTCGTACTTGTACCCAGGGGGGTAATTCGGCGGGATGCTGGTATCCTCTGCGAGCGGGACGCCCTTCTTCATGCACTCGACGACCTTGCTGTAGTTCTCGTGTGCGTAGCCCTCGGCGTCATGCTGCCAGATCCACTTGGGTAGCTTCGGTGATGACTTGCGCGGATCGATCTTGACCTTCTCCCAGTCGGTCTGCTGGAGCAGCTCGGCGTTGGAGAAGCCCAGCTTTTGAGCGCATGCATTGCGGACGAAGCTAGTAGCGGAGCAAAGTCAGCTGATGTATGAAACGTCGCATGGGTGGCGTTAGAGCTTACCGCAACCGCTTGTGAACTTCCACCGCCTCAACGGCCTTGTCTGCACCCGCCGCTTGCAGGCATGATGCGAGCGTCACGGCGTCCTCGATGGCTTGAGTCGCTCCGTTGCCCGAGGACGGCAAGAACGAGTGAGCGCAGTCTCCGATCTGCACCACACGCCCTTCCGGAGATGTGCAGCTTGGCTGGGGATCTCTCCACCAGAGTGCGAAGTTGATGATAGTCTTTGGGGGTGTGCATCTGACCAGGTCTTGGAAGACCGGAGCCCAGGGCGCTCCAGGTGTGTTGTTCATCTCCTTGAGAACTTCATCCGCTTCCACCGTGTTCGACCAGGACTCCGTCTCGGAGCCGGTAACCTGAGAGATGTTAGCTTGCTATCCGAACGATATCCTGCTTCCGAAAAGAAGTCATTGATAACGTACATCATGATTGATGATCCAGACAACTACATCCTTGCGGGTCAGGGTCAGGGCATATGAGCCAGGCCTGTGTGTCCATATATCAGCAGTGTCCATACACGGGCAGATAGCGAATACGTACGCGAAGAAGGTCCTTACGATAGGATCCTGATCGTTCTGCAGCTTGAAAAAGTCTCGGACTTCTGGGTTTGCGTCCATTCGATCGACAGGGAAGACAGCTCTGGCACGTCAAGGGTAATGGCGTCAGCAAGGACCTCACACTGTCGTCCAGCTCAGTCGTAATCACATACCTCCACATAGCTCTACCAGATGACTTCGCCCGAACCTGGCCACCAACAAGCTTCTGCGACTTGGAGCCGATGCCATCTGCTGCAACGACAATATCGGCCTTGAGCGTGCTCCCATCTTCAAGCTCAACGCAACCTTCTGTCAGTGTTTCGGAGTAGTCCACGACGCGCTTGCCGAACTGGATCTCGATGCCGCACTTCTCGACCTGCTCCAGCAACATCTTGTACACCAGCGGCCGCATCTGGAAAGCGCCCGGCGCGCTACCGGGGTCCAGCCCTTGTGCGTGCAGTCGGTCGGCGACCTTCTGCGGCTTGAGCATTTGCTGGCCGTCGTGCTTGAAGGTCTCGATCCATGCGTCGTGTAGCGAGATCTCTTTGTACTGCTGTTGCATTTCCGGCCAGTGTTTGAGGAACTTGGTAGCGCTGAGGCCCATGAAGTACATGTCACCTGGGATCGAGTCAGCATCCGCATAGTAAGATCGATGGAACATCTGGGTGCCGTACCTGCAAGATCGGTCGTGCCGTTGCGTTCGAGAATGCGGACGTTGTGGCCTTTGCGTGTGCACTCCAATGCAGCAGTCAGTCCTGCAAAGCCAGTTCCGATGATCAAAACATCGATGCCGGACTTTGAGTACGTCCCAAGAAGCCTTGCGTCGGGTCCCGCATACGCGAGCGATGGTGCCGTCTGCTCGAGTACTTCCTCCGGCCACGTGAAACCGGGCTTCATGAGGTCCTTCTTATGCGGCGAGTCCACAAACTCTAGCCGAGATTCGACCCGGTACATCAAGTTGTGGATAGGGATCTCCATATTTGCTGGCACTTTGATGTTGAGCGTTGACAAGGCAGGAACTTGAAGGGAAAGCGGCTGATACAGATAATGAGAATGATGTGGACCAGAAGGCCTGGCTATCTGCGGACTTACCTTCATATACTCGAGGTGAGGCTTCGGCTTGGGGGGTTCCATCCCGCCAATCGTGGAGCACTGTGCCGCGTACGTGGACCTGCGACAAGACGGGGGCCCCAAACATCTGACAGTGTGAGCCAAGGTGATACCAGTGAACAGCGGTTCCTGCAGACGTGTCACGGCTGCCAAGCCATACACAGCAGCGTCAGAGCAGAGTGTCGGGGATGTGCCGTTGGACAAGATCTCTGGGCATGCATGATCGCCATCGATCTCGCCCCAGACAGAGTTCCTGCCGTGGTATGGACAGTACAGTGTACGCGCGGTCGGCCGTCCCGAATGTGCTTGACGTGCAGAATCTAGGCAGCAAGAGGCTGATCGTGCCCAAACCGGAGCTTGAGGAAAGCCTCGGTGTGCCACCAACGCCGTGCATGACTGCGTGGGCCTTCACGCAGGATGGGCTTGCATCTCACCGATCCTTTCTTCGAGGCGTGAGACTTAGCGGCCGGAAGGTATATAATGAAAGAGCGGCCTACATGCGGCGTCTGAATCGTCTCTGAGGCAGCGAGCGGGTGATGTAGACAAAGCGTCCTTTCCAACGCAGAGGTCCCTGAGTGATTTCCTCGAGTGCTTTTCCCATGTGGTTATTGGTGCACGGCTCCAGATTCTCGCCCAGTGAAACGCGCGACATGTACGGGGATCATTCCGGAGCCAAGTCGGCTCTCCCTCTCGGCCAGCAGGAACCCGCCATGGCGCAGCCTTGGCGGCATCTCAACAGCTCTAGAGGGGCAGAGGCTTGCGTAGATTTTACAACGCCAACGCGGTGGTAAGCCAAGGGCTACTCGGTCGATGATCAATTGATGATGCCAGGTGAACAGCGCGGTGGCGGAGGTGTGAAGTCCGTTGCGGTGGCCCGTGGAGCCCCGGAACCAGAGCGTCCATATTTGTGGCGTCCTGTGTCGTGATGGGGCTGTCACCGTTGGGTGACTTCTAGGCGGGCGAGAAGTGTGCAGACGGCTTGATGAGGTCTTCGTCATTAGTTGAACGCGCATGGTCTACAACTCGGACAATATGAACAAAGTCCGTTCCGTAACACGCCGGAACCACAAGTAGCCAAATGTGTCAACATAGCAAGGAGTCAACGTCACCTCCAGCGATGTGCGTACCGTATCGTGGTCACAGGCAAGACACCTGGTACCCAAAGCATAAGCTACCGTCCGGTCCTTTCAATTTCCGCTGTTCATCCTGTTCCGCCGAATCCAGCCGGGTGAGGGAGCGCCGGCAGACGGCAGCGATGCGCCAGGATATTTCAAGACTACAGAAGATGTGGCGCACATGTAGATGGTGGACCTGACGCAGGCATCGGAACTGTCACCCGCAACCAAGCAACACCTCCGTTCTAGGAGGTAGTCGGCGTTGACCCCTGCCGGCCGGCAAAGTCACAAGTGCTGATACATGCAGGAGGTACCCGTCAAAGAAGCTGACGCGGGACCATCTGCCTCGACTGAGAGAAGCCACCTGCTTCGACTAGGCAACAGACTTTGCGCCAGGCTCGTGGACATGACAATACGCAAGCCGATGATGATTTCGAGAGGCCTCCGATACACTATAGGATGCGCACAGCCGATGCAACAACGAATGCTTTTGCACGCAGCTCACGCAGCCTCCATATGCATAGCCATTTGACCCCAGCGCCTTCCACGCCATTAGCTGTCTCTGTGAGTACGCCATTTGCCGTGGAGCGGTCCTCGAGCGGGTTGTGATAGTGCTGAGTAAAGTCATACTCAATACTATTAGCCTTCATCAAGAACTTCTTCATCTCCGCCGGGTTCTTGTTCAACTCCCTGATGATGCAGAAGAACGGATCCGTCTCCGCCACCATCCACGGATCCGACCGCGAAACCCAGTCCAAGTTCATGATGCTCCGCGCAGCCACTGATCTCAGGAAGATGTCCCTCATGACCCTGGCGTAAGTCTCCAGGATCTCTTCGCCGGCCAAGCCTTCGAACAGGCCTATGAAGCAGTCTGCCAAGCCCCCAACGTCGAGGCAAGCTGTCGTACATCCATACCGTCCCATATGGTTACAGACGTGCGCAGCGTCTGCTGCGAGAAGGATCTGCCCGACCTTGAATGAGTCTACGCATCGATTGTGTATGTTGTACAGGTTGTTCGTCTCGATGGAATATTGGTCCGGATCCAAATGGCCAGGCAGCATGGGCCTTGAGATGCCACGCTCTGCGTTCGAGGTACTCTTCGTCCGTCAAGCCCGGCACTGGGTCACCGTATGTCACTCTCCACAGCCCTTCGTGTCCGCGGCGAGCAACCAGACCCCAGTGATAACGATCGACCATGTAGTTCCCGCCCGCCCAGCCATGCTTCTCGAAGCCGTCGTAGCGGATGTTCTGGACCATGAGACGGCAGTCGAAAGTCACGCCGGGCCAGTGCGGACCAAACAGGCTCTTGCGAACGGCACTCCCAGCGCCATCGCAGCCATTGAGGTGTTCTGCTGTGATGCGCTCATGCCTTGCCTCTTCGCCTTCCACCCCGACCTCGACGTCTGCCCATGCCTTCGTCTGGTCTTGACCTGTGCCAATGGCCTTGTGATTGAACCTAATATCTATCAACGCCCTTTCTCAGCGTCCATACAATGTCTATATATAATCTGAATGATTTCTCCAAGCGGCAGTACAGTATACGATCCTCCTCGTCCTCGATCAAGCTCATGTCGATCTCCGCAAGCTTCTCCCACCGGCCGTCCTCCTCCAGCAGATCGTGGGAAACTCGGGATGTTGGCGGTCCTGATATCCGGTAGCAGTCCTGCACGACGGAACAGCCGGGTCGCGGGTACGCCATGCTGGACAGCTTGGAGGCGCGTATCGAGGCAGGATCAAGCTTCGAGGACCATCGATGGGATGCTGCGCTGCGCGAGTAGGAGAGCTATTAGGAGCCCCGACGGTCCGGCGCCAACGATGAGGATCTTTGCGACGGGCTGACTCCTCGGGTTTCGCGTACTAGATGCCATTACACGGGTCTCATGTGGTTGTTCGTGTTGATACTGAAAGGCCCCAAGTGAGATTGCGTAGTCAGAAGCCTACCGTGGTACATACTCTTCAGGGGCAGCACGCTCGCATTTTGAGAGCTTTAGTGCTGATGAGAAGCTGAAGCAGATGAGATCCGAGATACATTGCCGGGCTGAGGAGGAAGAGGGGCGGGAAGTATGCGTCCGCGAAGTAGGCGGATGAAATCCCTCCTTCGGACAGGTGGCTTCAATGCAGTCCCAGGGCGCGAGGAGCAGACGGCTATGACACCCGGCAAGGAAATGGCATTGACTGAGTTATCGGAAAGTCACGTGACTAAGAGCACAGGTCTTTGGTCGTATGGAGTAGAATAGGGTTTCGGCCTTGTCGGTATGCTGGGGCCGTGCCGTCATCCAGCCTCCTTTGGAAGGCCTACCAAGGGTCACAACAATGACAACTTTTCCAACTGTTGTTAAACGCAACTGGATGTCGGCAGTACCCGGACCTCTGTGGAATGCGTTGATCCGGACACACCATATCACGTCGCGGAAGAAGGTCACGAAACTGAAGCAAGCGGCCTCTGCCCAGGCTGTCTTCGCCTTGCTCATGAGCGGAAGCTCGCCGGGCATCATGTACACGGAAGGTTCAGGTACTGGTGTTGAGAACTGGGTGGGTGTAGTGCAGGTTCGTCCGGAGTAACCCAACATGCGCGCTCAAACTACTCCAGAAGCTTGACTCAAGGAAGAAACTACGGTATAAGGACTACCAGCTCGCGTCTCGACCGGCACCCATCATGCTAGAGAACTCAGTAGACATACCGCGAGATGTCTCGCATGGCTCCGGCCTGCATGAGACTGATTCCGTGAAAGACTTCGGGCAGCAGATGGCAAGTCGTGGCGTTTATGCCTGGTGGCGACGCGGCATGGGTTACACCAGCTAGAATCCGCCATAGCTTCTACTCGGGCTTCCTTGCCACGCTAGCACGAGTCGTTCTGTCGTCAACACTGTTAGTCCTGGCAATTGTCGGAATTCACTCCCGTCGACAGTGTCGTATACATCCACATTTGGGTGGGGATGCAGCGCCCTCAAGTCGACGCAAGGCATCGCCACGCGGTCGGACCCGGCGGGCCTGAGACCCTTTGCCTGCTGGTCTGACTCTACTTGGAGGCCGGTCTCAGCGAGTCAGGACCTCGAACGCGTGCTTTCCCGGCCCTTCATGAACTCCGTTCATCCAGATAACGATCCCAGTCGCTGTCGCTCTTCCTCCCACCCGCGTGTAGGGACACAAGCCACCAGCAGCAGCCACGACGATAAGGTCTGCAACTCCATCTTGGAGGCTTTGAGCACCCGAAGACTCTCCCGGAATTTTGCAGACAGGGGCACTGTAGTCGATCTCCCTGCCCGCAAGCTGCAAGGTGGCGGTTAGTTGCGCCAGCATACCCAGACGCAGGCACTCGGACCAGCCATCGATGGACATGTACTGAAGCCACAGTAGCCGTCGCTGGGTGGACACCAGCACCCGCTGGAACACATCACCTCGCATCCGCCCGCCTTGGCTCCCATGCGTGTTGAGGATTTCCGCTAGCCTGCGAAGATCGTAGAACACTGTCGCAAGCCTACTGTCCACAAGGTCATCAATCCTGATAACAGGCACACCCAGCTGGGAAGCTGTCTGCGAGGTAGAGAACGCGGACTGCAAATTTGTCGGTTTGTGGGAGAAGTGCGGCGAACAGCCAGAGCTCAGCGACCAGGCCAGATCAAGTCTACGCACTGTCAGCTCCAGCGCTCTGTAACGAGGGTGCCAGGACTTGCCGCTCCAGCATGAAGTGCTGCTTTGAACTCGTGCTAAAGCACGATTCGCCACCACGAAGTTGCACGATGCGCTGGAGACCTGCCATGTGCGTCCTAGTTGCTGAGGGGTCGCCGAACATCAAGGCGAGGACGGCCAAAGTAACGATCGTGTAGATCACGCTTTCGGACTGATAAGCGCTCTCATCGCTCAGCTGTTTGTTGAGGTGTCTGAGGGTGCGCTTAAGGTGGAACAGTGTCGTCCTGCTCAGCGGCTGTGATAGATGATAATCTTTGAAGGCGGACGTGGCAAGCAGGGTTGAATGCGCAAACGCCGGATCTCGGAACAGCCATTGGATGCGGGAGTTCTCCAAAATGTCGAGCTTGACGACTCGCTCCATGGGGAAGGCGGCGCTCTTGAGACGGTCGTAGACCAGGACTAATCCACGATCAGCAATGGGCCGGATCTCAAGACCTCGATTGGACCCACAGCCTGCCACCAGCTCGCCAGTGCCCGTTTCTCGACCATCCGCGGCTGAGGCTGCCCCGGTACGGACGCGCAGATGTCGGCGCGTTTGGACCAATCCGCTTACCGATCCCGCTCTAGACTACTGGTCGTCCCCATCACTGCAGTCATGGTTCCAGCGCTCAACTTATTCGGCTGAGTCTGTTAGGATACTGAGCTTCACCTGCTTAGCAGGCTGCTCAAACACAAATGCAGCTGGCACGTCGACGGGCGCGGCAGCTGCTCGGGCAGCCTCCCTGACAGACCAACGCGTTCAACGCGCTTGTTCTTACCTCTCATAACATGACTGTAGATCACGGCGATGTGACTCCGACGATTTGCCCTGGTCGCTGACCGAAATGAAGGTGAGTTGAGACGGCATCGTGGTTAGTGATAACGAAAGCAACCAAGTGCGTTAAGCATATGCCAGGTACTGACCAGATTGCTTGCCCTGTTAAGCGGACATGGACCAGAAGACATGGCGATCCAGCGAGGGTCTGGCTGAAACAAGCTGAGGGGGGCGGCCTGCATGCAAGCGGACTTCTCTAACTCCGTCCAAGAGGATCCGGGACCAGATTGATGTCCACTTCGGGCGAAGCGTGACTTGGCTCTTGTTAGTCAGCGCTCCGACCGGACCACATTTACATCGCATGTAAGGTGGCTATGGCTCGAGTGCCTCCACACCATTCGGTCGATCGACATAGCAAGAGTGCTTGCGAGCCGCGCAGCGAAAGAACGCTGTGCCCTGATGGTAAGGCAACAAGAATGAATAATCACGCATCTTCATTTGGCGCACGACCGCCCGTGCAACAGCATATAACCAGCCGTGGCCGTCTCATACGGTCAGGCATCTGAAAGAACCCTCAGCACATTTCCACCATGGGTTCGCTATCTCTCGCGTCAGACCCGCGCGGCCAGCTCGGTCACTTTGTGGAAACGCAATTCAAGACCAAAGGCAGACCACCAACCTCGTCCACTTCTTTTGCTGGTCAGACTGTCATGATCAAGTGGTCCAATACTGGATTGGGCCTAGAATGCGCGAAGGAAATGCTGGGACTTCACCTCTCCCGCTTGATCACGGCTGTCCGGACGGTGGCGAAGGGAGAGAAGGCCGCCGAGCCCCTGCGCAAGGCACATCTCAGCGCAAGGATCGACGTCTGGGCACTGGACATGAGCAACTACTACTCCATTCGGAGCTTCGCCAGCCGATGCGAAGAGTCATCTCCGCGCCTCGACGTCGCCATATTGAATGCAGGTGTCTGACCAAAGGAGTGGACAGTCAACTCCAACACCGGCCACGAAGAGGCCGTCCAAATCAACGACCTCTCCACAGCTCTGCTCTACATTCTGCTGTTCCCCGCGTTGAAACGGTCAACCCGACCGGGACACCCTAGCCGATTGACCGTCGTCTCGTCCGGGCTGGCGATGCTCTTACAATGGCCCCAGCATACCGCCATCCCGATGCTGCCGACGCTCGACAAACGCCCAGAAGGGAGCTTCGGATTCGACCTCTCTACCGAGCGCTACTCGGTGACCAAGACCATGGAGCTGATGCTCGTGCTCAAGCTCAGCCAGACGGTGTCCGCGGACGAGGTCATAATCAACAGCGTTGGTCCAGGACTCATCAAGGGCACGGGACTGCACCGAGATCTTGGACCGCTTATGAGGGGCGCTCAGAAAATCTTCAACACGCCGGTCGCTCAGTACAGAACGCGGCCTGGCTGTACATCGACGCGGTGACGTTGCAGGGGCGGGGGACTGGTGGGAGCTACGTGAAGAACTACCGCTTGTACCCGTAAGTGCCCATCTGAGCTCGACGTTGGTAGGCGGGAGATTGCCCTACATCAGCGCTGACAGCGTTCCCCAGATTTCACCAGACGATGTACACGGACAGCGGCAAGAGGGCGACGAAGCGTCTTTGGGAGGAGACATTGGAGGGACTGGGCTTTGCCGGTGTACGCGAGATGACCAAACCGCTCGGTCGGTGAGTCTGGCGTATCATGACTAGGGATGCAAAGTAATAGCGACCGTGACTACATGTATGACCCAACCTCTTAAAGTGCCCTAAGCCCCGGCTGCTAAATCTGCCTAAGGCTCGATCTACGTAATCTGTATGCGATCTGCACATAATCTACCCTGTAGTCTCGTGATCTGCGAGGCCCGATTGGGCTGAGCTAGCCATATCTGGCGTCTTAGCGGCGACGATCGATAATGGTCACTGGTGACTATCATTGATAGGTCATGACTGTCACGTTAATCACGTCTTGTCACAAATTGTGACTATACGGCCTTGCATCCCTAATCACGACGTGTTAGCGTCTGAGAGGGCGAAGATGCTGTAATCTTGCAAATGGTAATGGCAAAGGTCTAATGCTTGGTGCTTATGTTCTGGTAGCGGACCTCCTAGACTGCGCAGTACCCTCCATCGACCAAGAGATCCGTCCCGGTCGTGTAGCTTGAGGCGTTGGAGGCCAGGTACAGATACGCGCCCTTGAGCTCGTGCGCCTCGCCCTCTCGGCCCATGGGGATCTTGCTCCGCCAGATCGCCTTGGTCTCGGGCGGCACGAAGTTGGAGATCTCCGTCGCCATGTACCCCGGCGAGACACTGTTGGCGCGCCCAAACTTCATCCACTCGACCGCCAGACTCTGGCACAGATGACGCACACCAGCCTTCGCCGCATTGTGAGCGGACTGTAGTTGCGGGATATTGGCGATGTGGCCGCTCATTGACGCGGTGCCGATGAAGCTGCCATAGCTTTTGTTCTGGAGCGCGTCGCCGGTCATGCTCACACCTGTCTCGTACTGACGGCGACAGATCTCGCCGGCAGCTTTTGCGGAGTAGAAGGTGGAGTCGAGATCCGTCGCCACCACCTTGTGGTAGTGGGACAGCTCGCCGTCGATCATGCCGCCTTGTGTCCAGGGAATGCCGGCGTTCGCGACAAAGATGTCGAGCCGGCCGTTGAAGTCTCTGGCGATCTCGTTGATTGTGTTCTTGACACTGGAAGCGGTGGGTGTAAGGGTTAGTGGAAGTCTCAGGCAGCTTTTATAAAGTCAAATTGATTGGTGTGCTCACTTCTCGTAGTCGGTCACGTCGGTCTGGTACGCTTTGCCTGGGGCATTGTCAGCAGCCCATCCACTCCATCTTCGCCTTCACGGAAGTCGTACACTTCACCCCGTACTTCTTCTCGATCTCCGAGGCCCAATCCAAGGCCTGCTTGTTGCCGTGATACCAGATGGCCACGTTTGCTCCAGCTTCGGCAAAGGCTTGTGCTACTTGTAAGCCAATGCCCGCTCCGGCACCTGATACAATCGCGGTCTTGTGCTTCAGGCTGAACAGCTGAGTGACTGATGTCTCTTTGGGCGCCTCCGTGTTGTACTCTCGGAATCGACCATCTTCCATGGAGCTGTCCTCGGGCGACTGCTTATCTGCACGCTTGAGGACCATGATGGCGAGAGACTTGAGTCAATGTTCGGGATGAATTACAATTGTAATCCAGTAGAGACTGGGATCTATCCATGTATGGCTAGATGGCTTCAACCACCCGCTCTTGCCGCCGTTCAGGACCGCCTGGACATTCGAAGAGGATCGTTCCAACTCAACCCCAGTTCCTCATCCATCAGCGACCATCGATATGACAATCAGGCCATACAGTCATACGATGCCATACCACTGAGAGCCGCCGCGCACGGAGAGGGCCGGCATCGAGGGGCGTACGGGTATATCACGGCCAGTCTCACCTTCAAAGTGACCTTCTACTACCATGGCATAGGCGCAACGACTGTTTCTGCGGCACGTCCAAGAAGGCGAGCAAAGAGTTTGCGCAGGCTGCCATGCTCTATACTCTTGCTCATAGGTATACTGGAGGTGCCTTCCCTTCCCGGCCCAATCCTCCACGGTTCTCTCTCTTCTCGTTGCAGGCTACCGCATCGTCGCGATGTGTTCGAGCACGATTGAGTCTCCAACTTGCACGTGTCGATCACCAAGGACGAGAGCTGTGTCATGATTCGCCACAATTTCCAGTGCAGGTAGATCACATTCCAGTTGCTAGCCTGCATACCATACCGCGCCACCACAACATGGCTTAGGGCTAGCTCAAACTTGGTGCGAGGGTATTGAGGCCGACACGGGAGAGGCCAGCGGAGCCGATTGAGTGATGGCGGGCAAAGCGTCAAACCATTTGGCCTTGCTCACTGGAGGCTTGGCCGAACGACACCACGACATACTAGGGATGAGAGACTGAGCTGCGACCTGGATCATCGACAGCCACGCCGATGGCGCCGTCAATGGCCACCACGGCTTTGCCTTGCCTCGCCAGGCCACGACAGCCGTCCCACGTTACAGAAGGTCGGGGTCCGGCGCTGCTGGAGCGGATGGCGCGTCAAGCGTATCAGCTGCGACCACGACGATATGCATTGGGATTGGAACCGGCGTCGGAGGCGTAACACTCGGAGCGATCGTTGTCATCGTGACGCTGATCTTGCGCAAGAGGGCACAGCACAGACGCGCGGTCACGGAGCTGGAGCATCACATGGACACGGTCACGACGACGAGTATGCGAGAGATTGGAGAGGTACTTCGACCCATCAGTATCGCGCGTTGTGGTGCTATTAACACGCTTCATGCGAAAGGGGGCTGGGGTGCGCTGTACTCGGACGAGTCGGTGCACCAGCCAGGTGCGACAGCTCCGAATGGAGGGCGCAAACCCAACTCGGTGTCTCTGCCGAGGCGGATTCGACAACGAGCCTTATTATTGAAGAGGCTGAATCACCTGTCTACGATCATAGAGCGCCCGCGCAGCAAGGCCGCAAGGTCACCCTCCCCGGCAGTCCAGCATAGACCCGCGGAACGGGCCGACAACGCTGCAGACTGTGGCGACCAGTCACGCACCAGGAGGACGACGAAGACGTCTTCGCAATGCCAGGCAGCCCGAAGCCGCACGTCCTGCCATCGTTCGCCATTCGATCGCCCGGCATGTATGGTGCAGCGATCGCCGACGATGATCGGCCTATGAAGGCCTCGCGGTCAATCTCTGTTGGTGCGCTCCTCGTCCCGGAGGGCGCAGTCTTCGGTCATCCTAATGGACCCTAATGGACCCTATGGCCGACCGCAGATGCACAGCCGATCTATCAGCCTTGGTGCACCTCAGAGTCGGCCACCGACCGGACCAGTGCCGCCAGTACCCCGGGCTGTGCCGCGCGAGAGGCAGGGCAGTGGCGAGACTCAACACAGGGATGGGTTGTGCGTCTCCCGCATGTCGACTTCCAGCCGAGAGTCGGTCAGCAGCTCGGCGCTCATTGCAAGCGTGATCAAGACGATGCATGCGGATAATCCGCTGGTGGGATCACCTCGCGTAGAGGACGTCGTGGCAGATGATGCTAGTGCTCAGCTCAAGACCGTGTCCAACGGGCGGTAGCAAGACCCCCAAATGGCTGACCCACAGCGGCAGACCGAGGGTATAGCCCAAGAAAGGGCCGCGCACTACCATAACACCGGACAAGTCCATCACCAACAGCAACCTTCGATTCGCAGCAACACAGCCCGATACAGCGCTTATTCGCAGCACCGCCTGTCCACAGCTGACATGTAGCCTACGTCTAGGTCGCACCGTTCCCTGTATTGGAAACAGCCACAGCGGACTTCCGAGAGTCGGGTTTGGACTGGAGCCGTTCACCGAGAGTGACGGAGATCAAGGGTTGGGAGTGAAGTCATCGGCTTTGGCATAGTACCCTTTTGTAGAGCATTCGAGGCTGCTTGGATGGATGTCTCGCATTATAGTGACTGGTTGAGATGAAGGGAGGCTTGTAGTCGGGGGGCTCGAAGATAGTCCTCACTCAATTGATGCGCTGTGTACATCTGTCCGTCTGTGTTAGCAAGTCTTGTTGAAAGGGGCACAATATTCTCTGATATGAGAATCACTCGGGGTTCTAAATGGTAGAGAGTTCACGCGATCAATCAATTCGACACTACGTAGTGATGAGTGAGATATGGATTGGCGGGCATTTCACAACGTGTGAGCAGGGAATTGATGGTATTGCTGCCCTAGACAGTCCGAGCGGCATCATCGTCCTGCTCTCGTTCAGATTGGTCGCCCCGCAAGTCCGCGTTGTACATAAGGTGGAAGAACCTTGCTTTAAGCTTATTCGGCGTAGCAGACCTGTCGCAGTAGACCCTGAGCTGGCCACTAGCTGGGTCGAGGTGGAGCCCATGGTGCTGAGAGCCAAAGAGATTTCATGTGTCGTTTGGTAGGGACCGAGGGTAAGCAGGTTGGCGGCGTGACGTTGCTTTAGCATAGTCAGTGACCGGCATCCCAAGAGCATTTGACAGACTTACTATGCCATCCATCTCATCTCTGCAGGCAAGCTCTCTGCTTCAAACGGCGACGGGAAATTCATGCTGAGAGTGCAACTGTGAAGGATTGCGCACTACGATGGGTGAATTGCATAGCAGGCTAGATACGCGCACGGGATTGCTTATCACGCCCCAATGCCGCATGCGCCTCTCGTCCGCAGCGACACGCGCGGCAACTCGGCTCGCTTGATTTGCTTGGATGATCTCGAGAATCAAAGATAGCATTCTCGAACGGAAGCGATCCTCCGATGCCGGATCCTGAGAAGGCCATCCCGCGAGACTTTGCGGGTCAAGAACAGTTTTCGAGTTTTCGAATTTCCGAAAGCGGAAGTTACGTTTTCTGATAAGAAGAAAGTAAGAGTTGCTAACATGTGCTATCCGATGTCTGTTGACCCAAAGCACCTCCTTTCAGAGATGCTACCGTTGCTGGAGGCTTGCATTTGCTACCCGTTACAGAGCTCTACTATGTAAATCGCACGCTCTCGCCATGAGCGCATGCGTGCGATGGTGCACGATACGAGTCACCATGACCCTCGGGTTCGCCTTTTCTTTCGTCCAGGGCTCGAAGTCTCGACAACACGTCGACCGACGCGGCTTCCTCAGTCGCCTCTGGGATCGTGCTCGAAGGCGTTCGACGACTCAGCATGCTGCAGACATGGTGCAGACGTCGAACAACTGCCTCCGATTAGCGACATCGCCACCTCGAGCACCGCCGCCGTACTTTCCTACCACTCCTCTAACGGACGATGACTACTTCTGGGATCCGACTCAGTACGAATTTCGAACTGCAGCCGCATCATGTAGTTCTCTTACAACGACAAGTCCCCTTTGCAATAGCAAGGCTTCTGTACCAGAGACTGCCCACGAACCCGGAGTACATAGTGAGTTTACCGGTCGATGTCGAGTACGCGTCAGCCGCTAACGGAGTCGCAGCCAAGGTACCAAGGCAATGGAATTGCAGCGGACGTCCCTAGTGCGCTTTTTCGCGTGTCAGAAAGCTTGTCATTGTTCGCAGTCTATAAATCTAGCGCAAACGCTTTCAGACATACCGATGTGCTGTCCGATGCTCCACCAACTTGCCTGGTGGATGTAAGTCGGAGGAGCAGTCACTTTCAGTAGGGTCGAGAGTAAGCGGATACTTCCCATCACCGCGATTTTGTGAGACAGACGTTTTGGTGGTGGCCACTTGCTATGCCACCGAAGACTGCCTATGTCACGCGCCGTTGGGGCTTAGCAAGAGATCACAACGCTTGCTAAGTCCTCGCCCGTAAGCTTGAATAACAATTCACCCTGTTGCTTAGCTACTTCAATGAGCCCCTCTAAAGCCTCCGATGGCAGCTGCTCCTTCAAAGGCTCATTAGCGCGCTGCACGCTGAACAGTCCGGTCCTGAGAAACTCTCGGATATACCCTGGGACACCTTCATGGGCAGAACTCTCAATTCGTGGCTTCGTTCCTGTGAGGATGACGTAACGAGCGTGAATTTGTGCGTAAGCAACAAGGTCAGTATAGTCCCGTGCTCTGTCGCGATCACAGCGTCTCCGCCATTGTTGAGCATCTGTTGAGTGGTATCGTGCTGCGATGTTGTACCAATTCTGGCCGATGCTACCCTCAGCACCACTCACCAGAGCACGAGAAGGGCTTCGGATGACAAGCAGATCAGCTTGGAGATGCTGCGGCAGGGAGAATCTGACGCTGTGTGGACAGGTGAAATTGTGTCGTGGGAAGGCGGTACGATGCCGATAGCGCCACTCAAGATAAGAAAATGCGTTCAGAGTCACCTGCAGCCGTCGTACAAGCTTTATGTTCGGACTCCATATTTCGTCTTGGCATGGATGAGTATCCAGAGCAGGAGTTCTTAGGTCGTTCTTGATATCCTGGTACATCTGACATTTGAGACAAGTGTGCAAATCGTCCAGCTCGAGATCGAAGCACACCCGCCACGCCTTAGGCCTGTGATACCCCCACATCGCTTCGAGGTCGTAGTAGAACGCATTCTGTCCGTAGAGTATGGGCAAAGCTTCGCGATACACTTGCCTGCAGACAACGAGTAAATGTACCGCGAGGCCATAGCGCTCAGTCCGAGGACTGCGAGCGTCTTGGCTCCTCAAAGCAGTCAAATTGATGACGCTGCCAGTCACGAGACACTCTTCGTACATTTGATTACGGATCCCGGCAGGAAGGGTCGTGAATGAGCGGTCGAAGCTGGATGGCTTTTGTTGGCTGTTTTGCTCATCTGGCCGGAACATTCGAAGTAGCGAGCCAACCGTGCTATCGTAGGTAAACATGTCTACCGGAGCAGACGAGGCGGATCAAGACCCTTTCATGTAATCATACGCTCCGAAGGCGTTCTGCAAAGTGAGTCGCATTGTGTTTCCCGAATCAATTTTCGGAATGATGTGTTTCCGGATAATGGATTTGCCGTCGCCGCTGCCGCGAGCATACTCAGCAACATCACTTCTGATGGACTTAGCTGATGTGAGGTTTCTAGAGATGGGCGATATCTGTTGGACTCCAAGTTCAGCCTCTAGAGCAGAAGTCAGTGCACGAGTATGCCACGTTACCTCTCGACAAAGCTTGCGTCCCATGCCGGGATCGAGCAGCAGGACTCTATCCATACACCTGGAGGCCACATTACGGCTGCCCTCACCTTGCCGCTCGATTCTGGCTTGGTAGAAGCTGCGTTCTACAGCTTGCCGCGCCCCTTCTTCGGCTGTTCCTTCCTA
>JAWDJV010000116.1:0-37468 GCA_033119285.1 Teratosphaeriaceae sp. CCFEE 6253 | reverse complement strand
CATCTACCGCTCGTCGACATGCCTCCTTCAAGAGCAGACCGTCTCGCGCAGATCCGTGCCCTGCGTGCAGCGGGCAAAACGGGCTTCGATGCGTACGAGGTGCAGGAAGCAGAGTCCATCTACGAGACCGTCGACGACGAGGGCTACAAGAAGGTCGTGAGAAGCCGGTTGGACCAGGACGACTTCGTTGTAGACGACAATGGCGAGGGGTATGCCGACGATGGGCGTGAGGATTGGCAGGATCAGCGTGTGGTGTATGAGGACAGCGAGAGCGATGGCGACCTGCCGAAGCAGAGCAAAGCTGGTGAGTCGAGCCGCGCACTTGGTCGTCATGTCTCGTGCTGATCACACGCCAGCCAAGCGAAAGCGCGAGGAAGATACCGAGCGGCAAGCGAAGCTCAGCAACGGTATCAACAAGTACTTCAACTCAAATCCGACCACCGCAGCTCCGAGGCCAAAGCCAGTCCGGACGGCAGCCGATGACGACTTCATGAACGATCTTCTCGGCGAGGTGGACACCAACATTCCCTCTCGGGTGCCATCTTACGGCAAGCCAGTAAGGAGCAATGATCGACGAAAGACCCGAGTGCTCTCTCCACCTCTGGGAGACCGCGTGAGACCGATGCGCGCACAAGAAGAAAACGTGGCTCTCACGCCTCCCGCGCCAGCTGTGGTCGACGACGACGACACTTACTCTCCGCAAGGCCAGGACGATGATGTACTCATGAGCGACCCGCTGCCGTCTTCTCCTGCGGCAAAGGCCGTCGAGCGGAAGACGCTCCCCACTGTGAAGACTGAGGATGTGGAGGATGACGACCTCATGGAAGTCGCGGAAGTGCAGGGCCATTCAACTGCCAAGGCGGCGCACGTCAACATCAAGGGCAGCCGTCCAGCACCAAAGGTGATGAAGGCGTCCTACCCAACACCAGACAGCTCTTCGCCGGCTCGAGCGGCCGACGACGGCGTGGACATGGCGGCAATCAACAACGTCACGGAGAAGTTGAACATCTTGAGCAGTCCGCCAGCTGAGGCTACAACATTTGGAAAGATCGGCTCGAAAGAGGCATGTGAGAATGACGGCACTCTGCGCTTCTTCTGGACCGACTACACCGAGGTCAACGGCAATCTGTGCCTCTTCGGCAAGGTCAAGAACCGCAAGGACAACAGCTTCGTGTCGTGCTTTGTCAAGGTCGACAACGTCCTCCGTAAGTTGTACTTCCTGCCGCGCGAACGCCGGCAGCGGCATGGCCGGGAGTCCTCGGACGACGTCGAGATGAGCGACGTGTATGAGGAAGTCGACAGCCTCATGTCAAAGTTTAAGGTGAACATGCACAAGATCAAGCCTTGCTCGCGTAAGTACGCCTTCGAGCTTCCGGAAGTTCCCAAGGAGGCCGACTACCTGAAGCTGCTATATCCATATGACAAGCCTGCACTGCCAATGGACATCACCGGTGAGACCTTCTCGCGCGTCTTCGGCACCAACACCTCCTTGTTCGAGCAATTCGTATTGTGGAAGAACATCATGGGCCCCTGCTGGCTCAACATCGAGGGCGCCAACTTCCAGGCTCTCAAGAACACCTCTTGGTGCAAGCTCGAGGTACAGGTCGACAAGCCCAACAATATCACCGTGCTCGGAGAATCGGACAGCCTGGAAGCACCGCCACTCACGCTCATGTCACTCGCGCTGCGGACGACGATGAACGTCAAGGCGAACAAGAACGAGATTCTGGTGGCCAGTATTCGCTTCTACCCGGACGTCTCGCTCACGGACACCTCGCCCCCGGAGAAGATGCCCTCGCGGACCTTCACATTCATGAGGCCCAACGGCGAGTACCCGCTCGGCTTCAAATTGGAGGCCGACAAGCACAGGGGTCAGATCATGATGGAGAGGAACGAGGCCGCGCTGCTCAGCAAGCTGCTGGCCGTGATGCAGATGCACGATCCGGACGCACTCGTTGGGCACAGGCTTGACGACGTCGATTACAACGTTCTTCTGACACGGATGCGAGATAATAAGACACCGGGTTGGCATCGTATCGGTAGGCTGAGGCGAAGCGACTGGCCAAAGAATGTTAGCAAAGGCGGTGGGAGCTTCTTCGCTGAGCGCCACATAGCTGCTGGTCGACTGCTTTGTGATCTGGCCAACGACATGGGCAAGAGCATCATGACCGCGTGTCAGAGCTGGAGCCTCGATGAAATGGTCAAGCTCTACCTGGGCGGCAACCATGTCCGCAAGGATATCGACAACGACAAGGCGCTCGCCATGGCCACCACAAGGCAGGGCCTCCTGAACTACGTCAAGATGTGCGAGCTGGACACCTACTACATCGCCGCCATTGCGCTGAAGCGGCAGCTCCTCTCGCTCTCCAAGGTCTTGACGAACTTGGCCGGCAACTCGTGGGCTCGCACGCTATCCGGTACGCGTGCGGAGCGGAACGAGTACATTCTGCTGCACGAGTTCTATCGCAACAAGTACATCTGCCCGGACAAGGTGTACGGCAAAGGTGTCATGAACAAGAAGCTCGAGGACACTGCTGAAGGCGGCGAAGACGCAGAAGCTGGTGATGGCAAGAAGAAGGACAAGTTCAAGGGTGGTCTCGTCTTCGAGCCAGAGAAGGGACTCTACGACAAGTTCATACTGGTCATGGACTTCAACTCGCTGTACCCGTCCATCATCCAGGAGTACAACATCTGCTTCACGACCGTCGAGCGAGCGGACATCGGCGAGGACGACAATACCGTCCCGGATGTGCCGGGTGATACGGCGAACAAGGGGATCCTGCCTCGACTCATTCGCGCGCTGGTCAGTCGGCGACGGGAGGTCAAGAAACTGATGAAGGACAAGAGTGCGACGGAGGAGCAGCGCCAGACCTGGGACGTGAAGCAGCAGGCTCTGAAGCTGACGGCCAATTCCATGTACGGGTGCTTGGGGTACACCAAGTCGCGCTTCTACGCCAGACCACTCGCGGCCCTGACGACGAGCAAGGGGCGTGAGATCCTTCAGAGTACCAAGGAGCTGGCAGAGTCCGCGCACGCGCTGCGAGTCATTTACGGTGCTACTGATTCGGTCATGGTGAACACGAACCAGGACAACATTCTCGAGGCGATCAAGATGGGGAATGAGTTCAAGAAGGCAGTCAATGAGCGGTATGAGCTGTTGGAGATTGAGATCGACAACATTTTCCGGAGACTGTTGTTGCATGCGAAGAAGAAATATGCCGCGATCAATATGGTGGAGGATAATGGGGTGTGGAGGGAGAAGATGGAAGTCAAGGGTCTGGATATGAGGAGGAGGGAGTACTGCCAGTTGTCGAAGGATACGTCGACGTGAGTGTATCCTCGTATTGACGGTGTTGGAGTCAGGCTAATACGTCGCAGCGAGCTCCTCAACTTCCTCCTCTCCGGCGAGGACCCGGAGAAGGTGGTCGCCCAGATCCACGACCATCTCCGCGCCCTCGGGGAGAAGATGCGCAGCAACAGCGTGCCGGCGTTCAAGTATACGATCTACACACAGCTCGGCAAGGCGCCGAAGGAGTACCCGAATGCCAACTCTATGCCCTCGGTCCAGGTGGCTCTCAAGCTGTTGGCAAAGGGCAAGCAAGTCAAGGCGAAGGATGTCATGGCTTTCGTGATCTGCGGTAGCGATTCTGGCTCGGCGGAGAAGGCGGCATCGAACGCCCACCCTCTCGACGAAGTCCTCGCCAAGGACAGCGGACTGATCCCGGACGTGGACTACTACCTTCATAAACAGATTCTGCCGCCTGTGGAGCGACTGTGCGCTCCCATCAGCGGGACGAACGTAGCGCTGCTGGCCGAGTGTCTGGGCCTGGACACGAGCAAATACCGCGTCAGCGACTCCAGTCGCGTCGCGGAGCAGAGCAACGAGATCACGACGCTGGAGAGCCAGATCCCGGACCACATCCGCTTCCAGGACTGCGAGGCCCTGGACCTACTCTGCCTGGGCTGCAAGAAGCACTTCGAGTACCGCGGCCTCAACCACCAGCCGCCGGCGGACGACGAGATCCCGCTCACTCCCGTGGCTGCCCTCACGAACGACGGTCTGGCGTGTCCGCGCGCAGAGTGCAAGAAGAAGATGGGCACGCTCACACTGTCCACGCAATTGGAACAGCAGATCCGGCGGCATACCTCGCGCTACTACGCCGCGTACCTGGTTTGCGACGACGCGGCATGCGGAATGCGAACGCGGCAGATGAGCGTCTACGGGCGGCGATGTCTTGGACCCAAGGGTCTAGCGTACGGGTGTTCGGGACGCATGGCATTCGAGTGCTCGGAGAAGGCGCTGTATAATCAATTACTGTTCTTGCAGGGGCTGTTCGACGTGGACAAGGGGCTCGAGAAGATGGGGAAGCCTGGGGTGGCTGGCGTGAAGACGGAGGAGAGTGAGAAGGCGAGGGTGCTGGCTGGGATGAATCGGGAGAGGTTCGCAGTCTGCGCAGATGTGGTCAAAGGGTACTTGGATAAGAGCGGGTGGGGCTGGGTTAGCATGGAGGGGCTGTTTGGGTATACGAGAAGAGCGTGAGGCTGTGATAATCGCCGGTATCGTCTGGCCGCATTGCCACCACCCCCAATCGGCAAAAGCAAACGCGATGCTTGGGTCCCCCGCATCTCTCCGTCACGCAAGGCTTTCCTGCCACACCCGGCCCTGGTACAGCCCCAGGACCATCGGAGTGAGTGTCACGCACCACACGAGCACTGCTCAATGTCCCACATGCCTCACTACCCGCCGGCACAGCCGCGCATCCCCCGCACCATAGCCTGATGCTTATCTTGAGAGACGAGTGTGCGGCCTCACGCATCCGTATCTGTCATTCGTTCTCTATCGAGCTTGTAGGGTGGGCAGCAGGCTATACGATAGGCAGCCTTGCCCCAGACTGCAGGCTGCGTGCCGAAGCGATAAGCACTGGTTCCATTGAGCGCAGGTGCCCGGGCTTCTAAACCATACTGATGAGCGAGGCATCGACGACGCCTTGGTCTAGTAAGTCTACAACAGCTGGTGGTTGGAAGCCGACTTGCTGCAAACACATGCTCGCTGCACGAGTTGCCTCGCACATCTCGGTGAGAGACAGCAAAATACACAGCACCCGGAGCTCGGACAAGATCACAAGATGTGAGGCTCTACAAAAGCACAACTCATCCACTGGGAAGCTTGCGGCACCTCATCCAATGCGATGGCCATGTCGGCACGCCACTTCACCATAAAGGGCTGTAAGCTCGATGGCAACCGCAGAGACCGGTGAAGAAATGGGAGCCGAGCATTGGTTGCTTCGGTCGATGGACACTGCTCTCGACCTACGCCCGGGTGCAGTAGTCGCGAACCCAAAGCCAGCGATCTGGAGTGCGAGACCTTCACGTGCCCTCTTGTCACGCCGAACGGGTGCGTGGGCATTGGCGAGGGTGGGTGTGTCTCGACTCCATCTTGTGCTGCAAGGCTAGGTGAGCCGCGAGTGCGCTCCGTCTGCCCCCCCAAGTTAAAGGCACCTGCTGTTCGCCCGGCCTCGCACACTTCCCTGATTGTTCCTGCCACTACTACTGTTTCGCCCTTCCTGGCATAGCGGGATACAGCTCTTCCTGCACCCACTCAAACTACAGCCGTATACACAGTCGCTGAGGCGAAAGCACCCCCATAATGCTCCACGAATTCACCACCGCGACGCATGGCACGGACTACGGGGACCGCCTCGACAAGATCGAGATGGCCGACGGCTTCGCCGCGCGGTCCACCTGGACGACGCGCCAAAGCCCGGCAGTCGCTCTTCCTGACGGCTTCCCTCAGACCTTGCATTCTGGCCTAGCTTGGGGCCCGGACGACATTGAGGGACGAGAGCACGAGTTCCGCCTGCAGCTCTCGGAGGACGAACGCCGGGAGATCTTGACGGCGTGCCATGATGTGAAGAGTAAGCAGGGGCACCATCCGATCGCAGTGTCGGGCCCAGTAATCATGCTGACCTACGCCAGAGTCCGGCATCGCGACGAACAGACTGACCAAAGCCACCTTCCCTCTGCCGAGCCTCGGTGGCAAATTGGAGCGCATCAACCGGCATGTGCTCGAGAGCCCAGGTTTCTTCACCATCAGTGGACTGGAGCCGGCGTCGTACACGCCGGAGGAGAACGTGTATGTCCAAGCCGGGCTGTGCTGCTACCTGGGCGACCGACGGGCCATCCAGTACATGGCCGTTAGCGGGTTCGGCCCTGCGCTGCGTAAGTGTGAACATCAGTGTCTATGTCTCCCGACACTATCTGATACGCAGCCAGTGCACGTGACAGATCTGCGTAATCAGGGGAACCCTGTCTCGAAGGATGACTTTTTGATGCCCGTCCATGGTGCTCAGGAGATCGTGAGTCCTTCATCATTGACGGCGGCGTTGACTCACATACTGACTGCTGCCGCTTTTTCAGAAATTCCACCAAGACCAAGGCGACACCCTGTCGCTCTACTGCCGACAGTCTTCGGCGGACGGGGGCGAGCTGTTCCTCAGCAGCAGCTGGAAGATCTACAACGAGCTCGCGGCCAATCACCCCGACGTCATCCGCACCCTGGCCGAGCCGTGGGAGTGGCAGACCGAGAGGTAGTAAGTCGAGCCTGCACCATCCCTGCCGAGCTTCCTCCTGCTGACGTCCGGGCAGTGCCTACGAGCGCCCGAAGACCATGCACGAGCCGTGCATCTTCTTCGAGGCCGGCCGACTCATCATGCGCTTCATGAAGGCGCCGCTGGAGGGCTCCGAGGATGCCCGCCGGGACAAACGCCTGGCGCCGCTGAGGCCGGAGCAAGTGCATGCCCTGCGAGTCGTCGACGCCCTCGCGCTCAAGTACACGGTGACGTTCCGACTGCAGGCCGGGGACATGATCTTCTTCAACAACCTGGCCTTGCTGCACGCGCGCAACAAGTTCCAGGACGGCGATGCCCAGGGGGCGAAGCGCCATCTCACCCGCATGATCGTGCGGGATAGCCAGGAGGGGTGGGAGATCCCGGAGATGCTGCACGAGCACTGGAGCCGATGGTACGATCACGACCCGGCGTGGGAGATTCTGGCGGAGGATGCGCAGCGCGTCTGGACGAACCAGAATGAGGGCCACGGGTAGCGAGGAGGTCCATGTGCTGAGCTACCGTCGGCAAGTGCCGCGGCGAGCGTAGTCATACCGTTGGCAGTAGTGTAGAGATGATGACGATGATACCGTTGACGGCCGCAAGCAGATGTTGCATACATGAAGTATATCCGACTCCACCTCTCTTGCTCTGGCCCCCGTTGGTCCTCGCAAGAGCACGCCGGACTTATCAGATCACGCTAACGGATTATCTCCGTCCCTGATCGCCTTCTCCGTACTCTCGTCTCCTCGAACATCAGGATGTGTCAAGATCATTGCGAAGCATACGACCGCTCCTCGTCGCCCTGCGCGCGCGCGAAGAGCTTCTCGTGAAACGACACATCCGAACCATGTCGCAGCCAAGCCTCGAGCATGGATCCCTCTTCGACCTTCTGCAGCGCTGCCGCGAACGATTTGCTCGCATTGGACGATATCGACTGCTCCTCTTCGTCAGTAGTTGCGCGCAAGCAGGGTGAGGATCCTCCAGGACGGAGTCACGCACGCCCGAGTCAGTAGCCCGGATGGGCAAGTCGACGTTGATATGCCACGGCGGTCCGCCACTGATGATGCTCGTGTGCTTATGGGCTTGCTGTGGGATGATGGAGATCGGAGCTGAAGCTTGCCCTGTATCACAGGCACGGTCAGTACCTAGGCAAAAGGGTCCGCCCAACCGAGCCGTTCCGGGCGCATCTCACCGATGGTGGTGTGGTGGCACTCTCGGACCGCCATGGTGGAAATCTAGATGACTGCAGGAACACGGCGGCATCTGCACGACCGCGTCCGACTTTTGGTCGCACGAACGGCGTCTGGGCATTGCCTGACCGGTTACATCTTGTCCTAACCGGCCAGCGCGATTCACGGCCGTGCACCCGCCCCTGCCTACCATTCTTGCCCGCGGTGAGGGAGTCTTCGCTGACCGGTTAGGTGTCCGCGGCGCGGCGCGCCGAATACCTGGGCGTGACTTTGGCGCACGTGGCAACACGGTCTCATGGCGTTCACGGGCTCTGCAGGCCAAGAGCGTACCGACAGTCCCTGCCAGGTTTCACGATGGTATTAACGACGCCGCTGGTCCGAGCAGTCTGCAATTCATTCCTACGACAGATCTATGGCACACACGCGCGCAATCAAAGAGGCCGTTGGTACTGCAGATGCCGAGTACCTCATGAACGCCACATAGCTCGAGCGCGGCACACACCTCGCGACTCTGAGCACACCCGACTCCTCCGAGCAATCACCATCACAACTGGACATTGAACTGGGCCGCGGCCTTCGTCTCATCGCGCAGCCCGAACCACACGGCAACCGGATCTGGGTGATCCTCGTAGCCCGGCACCTGCACCGTCTGCGCCTCCTTGAAGCCCAGGTGCTCGAACAGCAGGACGCCCATCTTCGCCGCCTCGACGCCCAAGCCGACGCTGTCTCCGTCAGCCAGCTCCATTTGCCACTGCGTCAGATTGGTCGCGTGTCCCCGGCGCCAGTACGCCGGGTGGACGACCATGGTATCAACCACCATGCGTCCCGCGAAGAGCCTACCGAGGTCAGCCAATTGGGAGCCCAGGGATGAGGAAGGTGGCATTACTTCTCTGCCACCTGATGCGTCGCGTTCTGCATCAACTTGCCTGCGACTGGGTTCTTGTCTCGGTTGCGGAGTGCAGGATCCGGCGCTATCTCGGGTGTGCCTGGTTTGCTGGTCAGCGCGGCCGGAACGAACACGTCCTTGCGACGCTCCCTTACCGTCGGGCTGGAACTGGCCGTGGCGCGCCGAGCCAGCCTGCAGGCTCAGTGAGGCGATGCCCACGATCGCCTTGCCATCCTGGAGACTCTCCGGCGGGATCTGGGCGGACCAGGGCGGGTAGGCGTCCGCCAGCGCGCCGTAGACGGCCTCGGCCTCGGATTTGTTGAGATCGTCTTCGGCCACGAGCACGATGACGCTGGGGTCGATGATGCAGCTCTGGTACATGTGCCGGTAGCTGGCCAGCGTGTCGTTGACGAACTTGTCCGCGAAAGGCCGGTCGTAGCCCCACCACGAGGAGTGGTAGAAGCCCGCGGCGGCCACGACGCCGATGCGGGTCAGATCGGAGAGGCGTGCGAGACGCAGCGAGCGGAGTGCCGGAGTTGGGGGGAACATCGCGGCGACGCGGCAGTGTGCGAGTGTTGCCTGGCAAGAGCAGCGGCGGTGTGTATATGAACGCGGTGCAGTCGAGCTCGGGCCACTAACCGGTCACGCTGCGACGCTCGTGATTGGCCGTGCAGGAGGGCGAACGGCGGGGGATATCTTTTGACCGGTTAGCACATGCCGATCTCTCATTGGCGGCGAACTCCCGAGGCCTCACTGACAACGTGGACGTGGATGTGTCTCGTCGACGACACTTTGCTGGCACGCGTTGCCCCAGACCTTCGCCGGCTTTACATGTAGCTCGCCGCCGTACCAGACACCCATGCCGTAGCCCCACCCTGCACTCCGTCGCGCGCGTATGATCGATCATGTCTCCCTCCGATGCACCGCAGAACACGCCGCCGGCCTACGCTGGCGCCGTGAATCCCGCTGATCTCTATCCGTGGACGGCCGAGGTCGACGTTTGGATTGCCGCCTTGCAGGCGGAAGCGGAGCAACGACAGGATGTCGGGCACGGTGAACTCACGGCCGGCGCAGGCGCAAGCTTCGACCCGCACGGCGCGCTCGATGTATTCCCCTCACGGTCCGCAATATGGACGGGATGCTGACCACCCCCAAGCTGTTTGACGCGCCGAATCCTGCTGCGTTGCAGACTCTTCTCGCGTTCGGCACTGACAACATCGGGGTCGAGACGACGACGACAGGCCCGATGAGGGAGAGCGATCTTGATGCGTGGCTAGAGGTTTGCGTGGTGCTCAGCTCGGCCCTGTGTGCGTATGGCACTGACCAAGCGTAGGAAACGCCTTCTGCCGCGCTACCGGCACCTCCATACGTCCATTCTTCCGCCATGGAGCAATGGGGTGCCGCCACCCTCACCGAACTCGAAGGGGGACCCGTGACCATGAGCGCGGCGGCCGCTTCTCAAGCGGCACCGCTCGTCGACGATCCCTGTTACCCGGAGTCTTACCCGGGATACGCAGCCTGTTTCCCGGAGTCTTACCCGGGATACGCACCTTACGCCACCGATCGAGAAGTGGATAACTTCCATGCTGCTGGTCCAGATCCACACGCGCCTTGGGTCGATGGCCGCATGATGGCCCCACCCAGCTCAAACTCGTTATCCACATGGGACCGGCTGAGCAACGACCGATCGTTGTTCCCATCCAACTCGCGCTCCCTGTCACCGTGGGAGTATCCCAGTGAAATTCGCGTGCATGCGCGCCCCGATCACTCAACATCGCGGGAAGCGTCGAACGGCGTGTCTTTGGGGTCTGCTCATCTCGCACATGCACGCCCCGGTGGCTCGGGATCGCGTGAAGCCTCGAACGGCGCGTCTTCGGGTTCTGCTCGTGTCTCTGACAATGAGCGAGGCGTCAGCTCGGACTCTTTCGCCGAGAGCAGCTCTCTACCGAGCACCTCTCTGTTCGCACAGCCCGTCCCAGTGGCTCCCGACTCCGTGTCGAGACCGCTCGAGTCTCAGCCCCGCGTGTCGATTGCCGCAGACATACGGGCAGACTGGGAAGTTGTTGAGGACGTTCGAAGAGATTGTCGTCGCTTGCCTCCGGCTGCATCGTCATGGCCACGACAGAAAGGAGCCGCGGCGTCCACGAGACTACTGGCCGCGAAGCAAACGCAAGCCAGTAAGAACGTGCTGAAGCCCACGAAGTCTGCGCAACGGGTGCGTGGTAAGTCCACGGTGGAACAGCGGGAGAAGGCGAAGTTGATGCGTAAGGTCGGCAACTGCCTGCGATGCAAGGCCTTCAAGCTGAGTGTAGGGACAGTCGGGTCGAGGATCTTCCGTCACAGCTGCTGACGTGTCATAGTGCGATGCGAGCACCCCCTGCCTGCAGTGCCGCAAAGTGGAGAACGGCGTGAGGACGTACTTGGAGCCGTGCTATCGCGACGACCTGACGAAAGTCAGCCTGGCCCGCCACGGTATGTCCACTCTGTTGATCTACCGGATCTTGGACTGACGCTGGAGACAGGTAATGCTAGCTTTGAGCAGCGCATGGTCAAGTTCGTCGACTACATCTGGGCCAACGACCGTGATCCCGCGAGGGAGCTGACGGTGCGCTGGTCACTGCCGGGTGAAAGCCAGGTCGACTTACCACTATTGAGCTTCGCGTGTCGAGAGTTCGTGCCCAAGAACAACGACACCCACTTCCTGACCTGGCAGGTCGCCGGGCAGATCATCGAGATCAAGCTCCCTCCGTATGCCGGCTGCGATACCGGGCACTTGAAGCGAGCCGTCGACGACTTCCTCGATGCGGCCCGGCCGCAAGTCCTGGATTACATCTTGGCCAGCCTCGACGACGACGTGGCGCGGCTGACCATGAAGGAGGCTCTGCGATACGAGCCCCAGAGCGAGGTGGTCTCGCTCGCGCTGCGCATCCGCTGTGCCTCCTTCTGCTCGCAGGGGCGAGGCTCGATCGTGGGCGACGAGACCCTGGGAATTGCAGAGACGTGCTTCGCGGACTTTGGCAAGAGCGGGTATGCCGCCTGGGACAGCGGGTCCGACAAGCCCCTGCCTTTGTCCATCGACCATCAAGTCGACGTCGCACTGCTGCTGGCAATCCAGGACTATCAAGCCCGGCTGCTGAAGCTGCTGAAGCGCAAGATCCTCCAGACGGGCGAGAAGCCGTGGTACGAGATCTTCCTCGCCACATTCGTGGCCATTTCTAACCTGGAGTACGTTCATGGCGGCTCGTACTCGTATGTACAGGCTCTGCTGAACACGGTAAGCTCAAGAGCAATACTTGCACGTAGAACGTTACTAAGAGGACAGCAGAAAGCGGAGGGCACGGTCAGCCATCTCGCGCGCGAGTTCATCGAGGAGTACAACTACTCCGCCAACAACCTGCTGCACCACTTCCGCTGCATGCTGCGCGGGCCCGAGCCCTTTGCCGTGGCGGAGAGGAGCCCGGCGGAGTTTCAGGCGCGAACGAAAGTCGATGTTCATTCGATGCAGTACGTGAGGGAGATCACGGCGGTGCTGAAGCATCATGGTAGGCCTCGTCTGCGAAGCTGGGAGCGAGTGCTTGCTAATCGCTGGCGTTACTAGCTTTTCCCATCCCGCAACAGGCGGGCAATAGCATGGTCGACCCGCCCGATGGGCGATGGCTGTCGCAGCTGTTCCAGGGAATGCACATCAAGTGAAGCGTCCGTGGGGCTGGAGCCGCGTGGCTAGACGCCTGTCCCTGCCCGTCCAGACCCTGTGACGGGCATGCCAATCACCCTGACCACGACGAACGGCCGCTGCCGTGCGAATGCTACTCTGGCGCGCACGTGCGGCGCGTGTGTCTCGTTGGCGGAAGCGGTCGATCGAGTGTGTGCGTCGATGCAACGTGGTATGGGTCTGATGGCGGTTGAAAGGTCAGAGAGGAGGGCAGCGCCGTTGAAGGATCCTGCCTGGAGTGCATGGCGACTGCACTCGTGGCCAGCTGCGATCAGTCTGGGGTATCCCGAAGGCGTTGCGAAGGTCAGGTAGGGCCGCTGAATCACTCAGCTGTAGTCGCCTTGGGGGGAGGCGCTCATCCAAAGCTTGGGGGACATTGACCAGCGGCCAAAGACATTTTATTCGACGTACCCGTGACATTCACTGAGCTTCCTTGTATTGAGCAGAGAAGCAGTAGTATAGAGTACTGTCGAGTATGCGTTTGTGGAAGCAGCTGGCATCCTGCACCTGCATCCTGGCGTGGGCTGTTGCTTGAGTCATCTGAGGCCGCTCAGCTCCAGCCCAGGCTTCTTACCCACTTCACCTCCAATAACATTTTACACAGCACTGCAACTCGTCGGCCTAAAACCAAACAACGTCGTCGCAGCGCGTAGGTGACGAAGCGTCTTATCCTCTCCAATGGCCGGGAGCAGCTGTCCGCTCGAGAGTCTACCTGTGGAGATCATCGAGTTCATCTTACCAGACTTATCCCTCGACGACATCCGCCACCTGCGCCTCACAAGCCAAACAGTATGCCGCAACGCCTCGGCCGGCCACTTCAAGACCTTCTGCCGCCGCAAGACCGTCGATCTCCGCGTGCCCGCGCTCCGCCGCATGAGCGAGAGGATCACCAGGGGCAGCGTGGCGAGCGACCTCCGGCACCTGACTCTCACCGGCATGCTCTACGTGCCGTTATCGTTGGAGAAGGTCCTCCGCACCAAGACCGTCCCCGCGGACCCGACGGACACCTTTGGTCGTCGCAAAGACGCCCTCGGCAACAACATCGCCACACGGCCGTGCCGCCTCCCCGCGACCGACGAGCAGATCGCGGAGACTGAGCGCGACCTGGCTCGGCTCCGGGCCGGGCAGCACGAAGCCGCGGGAGACCGCGCCTCCGCCGAGGACCTCGCGGCCCTGACGGAGCTCTTCACGCGCATCCGCGCACACGGCGTCGCGCGGGGGCTCGACAGCCTCACTCTCTCCGTCGCCGTCGCGCGGTCGTCCCGCACCCGCCTCGCGCCCGAGGACGGCGGGGCCTTCCAGCCCATCGCCGACACCGCCCAGCACACTCTCGACCTCGCCCTGCGCGCCGTGGCCGCATCCGGACTCCCACTGCGCGGGCTGGACGTCTACGAGACGGTCCGCGCGTGCAGCGTCTCCAGCCACGACCTCTCGCGCATCCTCCCTGGTATCACGGACCGGGGCACCGCGCTGCACGGCCTCCGCTGCCTCGCCCTCAGCACGAGCCCCCACGCCCTCCTCTCCACGGCTTGCCCGGACCGCGCGGACCCGGACGCCCTGCAGCGGGAAGGCGCGGCCCTGCAGCGCGGCCAACGCATCCACCGGCACAGAGTCGAGGCGAGCGCCGCCCGCGCCGCGCTCGCCGCGCAGCACGCCGAGCCCGACGGGGCGGGGCTCGCGGCGCTGCTGCGTCGGCTACCGCAGCTGGAGGAGCTGGACTGGCACCGGTACCACTTCGCCACCGACCACCCCCTCGACAATGACGACGCGGACCACGACGAGAGCGCCGGCGGCCGCGGCCTGTTCGCGCACGCCGTCCGCCACAGCCAATCGCGCGCGCTGCGCCGCCTGACCCTGCGCGGCTGGATGGTCGACGCCGCCGACATCCTTGGCCTGCTGCGGCAGAACCCAAGGCTCGAGGACGTGACGCTCCGCCATGTCACGCTACGCAAGGGGACCTGGTACGCCATCTTCCGCCATCTCCCCGACGCCTTGCCCGCGTATACGCGCATCTACCTCGACGTCCTGCACGAGCAGGCCCACCCCAACGTGCCGTGGGCCTTCATGCAGTTGCCCCTCGCCGATGCGCACCTGGAGGCGCGCGGGTGCCCGGCCTCGGGTGGCCTCGGGGCGTTGCTGCTGGAGGGCTCGGCGCTTGTGCCGGGGGGAATCGGGTATGAGGTGAGTCGGCAGCAGTGCGACTGTGCGCAGGCGGCGCGGTGGTGGTGCGAGGCGCGGGGGGAGTACGGGCCGCCGGAGCATGGGTGAGAGAGCGGGCGACATTGGTTGTTGATAGGGATACATGCTGGAGTGGTCTGCGCAGGGTATATGTGCCGTATGAAGCGAGTGGTGCTGTGATGGCCATGCGATATTAGCCGCCCGCCGCCCGCCGTGTCGAACTACCTCAATCGCCCCAAGATACCGTTCGTCTCGTGACAATGTCCCATACCCAGAACGCCGCGCTGAATCGCACCCACTCCACTCATACTCCATCCCTCACTCCCCAGCCAAAGCAGCGTACTCCACGCCCCCCTCCCCACCGGGGGGCGGCGCCGTCGCTCCCAAACCCTCCCAGTCCTCCTGCTGCCCAGACGATTCGCCAGCTGCCCCTTCAACCGCCTTCCTCCCCACCGAACCACCCATAGCCTTCTTAACAGCCTGCTCCACCCCCCTCCCCGCCCTCGCATTCTCCATCCTAACATCCCGATCCATACTATCCAACGGCTTCGGCTTCCCCCACTGCACGCGCAGTGGCACCCCCCGCACCACCGCGCGGCCCTGGCACGCCTCCGCCGCCGCCTCGGCGCCGGCGCGCGTCATGTAGTTCACGAAGGCGCAGTGCGCGCGGTGCGAGCACACCAGGCTGCGCAGGGGGCCGAAGGCGGCGAAGTGCGTGCGCAGGTGGTGCTCGGGCAGGTCGTCTTCGATGCCGGTCAGGAAGAGGGAGGTGATGTGGGGGTCGGCCGGGGGGAGGATGTCCTGGGGTTGGGGCGGGAGGGCGGCGGTGGAGGGGAAGGGGCGTCGGGGGTTGGAATTGCCGCCGCCGCTGCCGCTGCCGCCTCTGCTTGATGGGGTAGCGCTTCGTGCGCCGTATGAAGGGCCGTACGCGGATTTGCGCGAGTCTGCTGTGCGTATCGGACCGGGTGTGTGTGCGGCTTCTGAGCTCTCACCACCCTCCAACAACTTCTGCCCGGCCTCCTCCGCGCCTTCCGCTTCCAGCCGCCGCTGCTTCTTGTAATAAGGCTCACTACTTGCCAGCCGCCGCAACAGCTCCCGCGCCTTCTCATCCGTCTTCTCGTATCCCTCCAGCCCCCGGCCCTCCTCAATCTCCCGCTCATTGTTCTGCGCAAAGTACTCCCGATTGACATCGCTCTGCGGGCCCGGCGCGACCATCTTGAGCGCAGCGTCGCGGATGGTGATGGGCAGGCCGAAGCTGAGGTCCAGCATGCAGCACTGGCAGCAGTTCTTCAGGCGGGCGCAGGTGAGGCAGATGCCGGTGCGCTTCTGGCGGGCTGTGCGGTCGGCTTTCCAGCGGAAGACGGTGAAGGGGCGCGTGCAGAGCTTGCACTCGGCGCCGTAGTCCTCCTTGAGCATCTGCACGTAGGGGTTGTCGGGCAGGCAGCGCTCGCAGACCGACGGCATGTCCGTCGTCTCCCAACCGGAGCGGTTGAGGTCCTGCTTGATCTGCGGCGGCATCGTTGCGGTGTCCTCTTGCGTATTCTCGGAGTTGTTTTGTCAATGTGCGCGAAGTGTGTGACGAAAGTGGACGATGTCGGTGGAGAAGGAGATGTTGATGGCTCACAAATCTCGAATTGCCAAGCCTGATGTCAGGTCTGACACGTGATGACGGGAGGGATAGTGGGGGGCCAGCCCTGCAGGACGCTAGTCCTGTTCCTGTCGACGGCCGGGGAAAAATGGTTCGAGTGTTGTTCGGTGAGGTTGAGGTGGGACGAGGGACGAATCCACCATTGCTGTCTCCCCCTCCGTTCTTCTCACCCTTGATCAACACCTCTCACCCTCCACATCTTCAATATCCCTTCGTCCTTCAACATGGGCGCACCCCGCACCGCCACACAGCTGGAGAAAGAGGACCGCGAGCGCGATGCCGCCTTCAAGAAGGCCCTCCACGGCAAAACGGGCGAGGGCCGCAAGGGCTTCGTGGCAATGATGGGCAAGGACCACGGCGCGCAAAAGGAGGCCGTCGACGAGTACTTCAAGCACTGGGACAACAAGACCTCAATCGAAGAGACCGAGGACACGCGGAAAGCCCGGCGGGACGAGTACGCCACCCTCACCCGGCACTACTACAACCTGGCCACGGACCTGTACGAGTACGGCTGGGCGCAGTCCTTCCACTTCTGCCGCTTCAGCAAAGGCGAGCCCTTCCGCCAGGCCCTCGCCCGCCACGAGCACTACCTCGCGCTGAAGATGAACCTGCAGGAGGGCATGCGCGTGCTGGACGTGGGCTGCGGCGTCGGCGGGCCCGCGCGCGAGATTGTCAAGTTCAGCGGCTGCGACGTCGAGGGGCTGAACAACAACGACTACCAGATCGAGCGGGCGACCAACTACGCGCGGCAGGAGAAGCTGGACCACAAGCTCACCTTCACCAAGGGCGACTTCATGCAGATGCCCTACCCGGACAACTCCTTCGACGCTGTCTACGCCATCGAGGCCACCGTCCACGCGCCCAGCCTGGAGGGCATCTACAGCGAGATCCGGCGCGTGCTGAAGCCCGGCGGCGTCTTCGGCGTCTACGAGTGGCTCATGACGGACCGCTACGACGCCACCAACCCCCGGCACCGCGAGATCCGCCTGGGCATCGAGCAGGGCAACGGCATCTCGAACATGGAGCCCGCGAGCGTCGCGCTCGAGGCCATGGCCGCCGCCGGGCTGACACTGGAAGTCTCCGAGGACCTCGCCGATCGGCCCGACGACTACCCCTGGTACTACCCCATCAGCGGCGACCTGCGCTACATGCAGAGCATCTGGGATTTCCCCACGCTGGTCCGCATGACGCATGTCGGGCGCGGGCTCGTGCATCGGTTCGTGGGGTTGTTGGAGACGGTGCGGTTGGCGCCGCGGGGGACGCAGAAGACGGCCGACTCGCTTGCGCTGGGCGCGGATTGTTTGGTGGCGGGGGGGAAAGAGAAGTTGTTCACGCCGATGCATCTCATGGTCGGGCGGAAGGCGCAGGCTTGAGAGAGTTGAGGTGGGGGGTTGTGTTTTTGCATTGTCTAGCATGAGCCGGCGTTCCGATGTTCCATGTCCATACTCGTAAAGCTGTATAGAGCAATGCACCAATCACAGCCGCAATGCAGCGATTCGACTGAACTACTTTCCAACCCAAAGATCCTTGAATGTCCAGCCGACCAGACTCACTCGACTTGTCGGTTGCGTTTCGTTTCGTTCGTCCCTCACCTCACCCGACATCTCTGCTCGTCATCCACCGCCCTCTCCAGAAACAACCACGCAATAATGACCCTCCCCACCATTGCCACCCGAACCCTACGTAACAGCTTGCCACGCAGCACCTTCCAACCCGCCGCCCACGCACACAGAAGAAGTCCACGTCTACCGCACACCCCGTTACGACCCTTCACCGCCACCGCCCCCCCCCGCCTCGCGCGCAGTGAACTCCAGATCGCCTCCAACAGCGACGGGGCCGACGTCCTCCGCGACGCCACGACGCTGGTGGACGCGGGGCGCTGGCACCTCTGCAAAGACGGCGCGGGGCTCGAACGGCCGTTCACGTTTGGGACGTTTGCGGCGACGTGGGTGCGCATCCACCCCCCCTCCATGATCATTATGTCCCCGAGTCGTTCCACGTACTAAGCGAGAGCGCAGGCCTTCATGAACGACGTCGCCGCCGAGTGCAAGCGGCAGCGGCACCACCCGGAGTGGGCGAACGTGTTCACGCGGACGGAGATCCGGTGGACCACGCACCGACCCCGGGGATTGTCGAGCAAGGACACGGTGATGGCGCGGTTCTGCGACGAGGCCGCGGCGAGGCATGGGGAGGTGGGATCGTGAGGTGGGTCTGAGATAGCGATGGGGGAGGGACTGTGGGAGTGGAGCGATGGGGTTGATGGAGGTGGAGTTGGCTCATCAATGCCCACTGGCGATCGAAGTACTGTACAGCGCTATGTGCATGCCTGCAGACTCGGACTCCGGCCTTCACTGCCTGGCACGGCACCGCCCTCCCCGACGCGGACGTCTGGCCAATTTGCACACCTTGGTACCGCCCAGGGTGGTGACGGCAGCAACGCTCCTCGGCCTCTTCGCCGCCCTCGAGATCTTTCCTGGATAGCGCTCATGGATCTGCGCCAATGCTAGCTTGGTCATGTCACTGCCCTCATCGAGTCCGCCCGCCCTCGGCTCCGGCCCGTGGGGGGACTCTCGTGCAGCTGCAGTGTCTTCCGACGGCTGGCGCATAAGTATAGTGCACACCACGGTCCTGAGCTGTTTCAGCGCTGGGACCGTCTCGAGCACTGCAGGGCTGTCCTCGATCTCCAGGCGGACGAGCTTCGGAAGGCGCTGCGGGATCAATGCCAGGAACGACAGGTACAGGCCGCGCAGTAGCTGCGAGTGCCTGGCCGTCGGGGGCGCGACGGTCAGACTAGTGATGTTCGGCAGCGCAGACAGGGCCTCGTCCAGCCGCTCCAGCTCCCGTTGATACAATGTCCACACGCTTATGCTCGAGTATCGCGGCTCTGGATCCAGCACCGGCGCGAGATCGACGTCCGTCAATTTGAGTGTCAATGATCGCACGCGCTGCAGGTTCGTCGAGCGGCTGCGGTTGAGCCAGGCGAAGAGGTCGGCTTGGGAGTCGAAGGTCAGGCGGCGCTGGTAGAGGGTCGGGAGGGCTTCCGTGTTGATCTGGTGGCAGACGCGCATGATGTCCAGGCTGGAGGAGGAGGATAGTAGCACGGCTTCGCAAATTACGACGCGGAGTTCGGCTGGCAGGGTCAGGAGTGTTGGGGCCATTGAGTTCGTCGTTGCGGCTGCTGTAGTTGATGGCAGACAGTCGCGATGTGCCTGAGAGTTGAACGAGAGATCGGATACCCGCGACGACTATATGTAATATACGAGCGCGCCTGGTCATATGATGGATGGCGAATCTCTCACGCTGAGTTTGCATAGTGTTTGGCTAGCTCTGGCGGCAGCCACGTCGTAGGAGGCCGGTGCGAAGGCACCACTGCTGGGACGTCTTCTGGCATGGTCCCGGACCGCGGGCGTGAGGGCAGACGCAACTAGTGTGAAGGATGTCGGCTCCTCACCTGGTATCGCACGGGCATAGTGGGACGGCAGTGACGTCGCTGGCTGACCCATGTGGCCGACACGTTCATGCGCGCGTATGCAGGATGTACTCGGCTGGTGTCCGGACCCGCGCCGAAGCCTATCACGGAGAGTGGTAAGGGGACGGCGAGGCTCGCAGGGATGCCACGTGCGCCACGTGCGTAGGTTCACCGGGCGGTGGAAGATAAGTAGGCACCAGATCAACCTGGGCATGGCCGTGTGTGTCACGGCGGATCGCTGGCCGGGGCCAGGCAAGACACACCTCATGAGTCATGACAGCGCTGGACTTTATTAGCCTTTCGACATGATAACCTCGTGAGGCAGTCCCGCGGCATGAGCATCCAGCCACGTCCGAGTCGTCTGACGACTGGGAGGTGGCGGATGGCTCGACTCGGCGAAGGTGGGAAGCCCCATTGCCTCTGCGAGGTGGACGCCCCCGCAGCCACCACGGGCGACATCATGCCTCCCAGACGCACGTAAGCAGATACATCAACGGGCTTGCCACAGTTGGGGAGTGCAAATAATAAGCTTCGTGAGGAACGGATAGGTCGGCCCTCGACCGAGCATGTCCGGACGGGCCGTGTCTCACCGACTTGGCCGAGTCAGTCTCCGACAGAACGATTGATTAGCCTTCCGATCGCTCGGTATCCGTCACAGCGCCACGATAGGACGCAGGAGCGAATGGGAAGTGACGAGGTGAGGTCGGCGCCGGGGTGCATGCACCGTCCATGTGGTTCGGAGCGATCGCGACATCTGTTGTGTCACGACGGAGACCTTGCCAGGCCACGTGAAGTCTGACGTGACGCGCATCACCATTTCTGGTCATAGGAGCCGTGGTGTGTGAGTCGCCATCCGCGCTCATCGTACCGTTGCCAAAGCAGTCGGCACCGAGACCTTGGGAGGTCAAGGGACGACGAGATCAACGCGGCTTTGTGCGAAGTCGACGTGCACGGCAGCCAAGCCCTCCAATCCATGAGCCGCTGCGTGCTTCCGGACGACCTCGTCAAGGTGCATCGTGCGCAAGATCCGGGATCGTAGGAGCGAATTCAACATCCACGTTGCAGGCACCAAAGCGATGGTGTGCACCTCACCACCCGCAGCCACCGACGACACACCTGCACGCCATCCATCCCCATCGGGATCCCGTAGACGAAGCACGACCGCATGCACACGCGACGCACACGTGGACTCTGGAATCTGGAATCTGTACCAAACTACCCAACGCTCGCCAGCATTGTGTCGGACGGGGTCAACCGAGCGCACTCGGTGCCAATGGTAGTGCCTCTCGGATGGAAGGCAGGGGCCAGTCGTGCCAGCAACATGCACAATGTACGTGTATGATTGTCCGTCATTCAGACCGCAGAACCCCAAGACCAAGACCAAGCCCAATGGAGAGCATCATGTAGCCCCGCGTCAAGGCCGGAGCGGCCGCGAAGAGTCGATGCACTCCATGACGAGCTCTCATCGACAGGGAGTCCGATCTCCACGTTGACTCCACGTGTGCATATGCAAGATCGCTTCTCCCTGGACGGGAGAGTGACTGGTACCCTGCATGCGGCAAGCCTCCGCAACAATGTCGGCGACGGAGATGCTAGCTGGTGCCGGGAGGCGCCCACGCGTAGGTACATGTACTTCCTGCCCCTGTGCTACATCTGCAACGTGGATGGCTGATGTATCGGGAGAACCCGATGACGAGACAGCGGGACGTCCCAAATCGAACGTTTTAGACGACATCCTTTCCACGGGCGCCCCCCTCCCCGCTATGCGCCGCGCGAAAGCAGGCCTAGATACACATCGCGCGTAGCCAGTAAGAAGACATCGAGCCGAATCTGCCATGGTAGGAATACAACGCACACCACGCCCCGTCGCCACGTACGTCCACGCCATGCAAGCCCTCGCTTCCAGCCCATGTTGTCGCTCGTGGCGACGGGTTCGCAGGGAGGGACTCCGACGTTGACCCGTCCTCTCCGAACCAGTCCTACTATTGTGTCGTCCTGTTCTGACACGTCTCTTACACCCGCAACAGCTTAGCCGCATAGTCCGCAATGAGCTGCTCGCTCGGGAAGCTCATCTCCTCCAGCTTCTGCGCGTAGGGCGTGGGCACCTCGGCGCCTGTCACCCGGACGGGCGGCGCCTTCAGATAATCGAAGGCGTACTCGGCCGTCAGCGCGATGAGCTCGGCGCCCACGCCGAAGCTCGGGAAGCCGGACTCGACGGCCATCATGTGGCCGGTCTTCTTGACGGACTTGACAATGGCCTCGACGTCGAGGGGCTTGACGGAGCGGAGGTTGATGACCTCGGCCTCGACGCCGTATTTCGACTTGAGCTGCTCGGCCGCGACGAGGCACTGCCCGACGCAGCGGGAGAGGGTGACGATGGTGAGGTCCTTGCCGGGCCGCTCGATCTTGGCTTTGCCGAACTGTGGATTACTGTCAGCGCCTCCTGTACGTATTTGTCAGGCTTCGTGCAGCCAACGTACCGGAAGGACGAAGTCGTCAGACTGCGCCTCTTCGCTCATCGGGAATGATAGACCGTAGAGCAACTCGTTCTCGAGCACAACAACCGGGTTCGGGTCACGGATAGCCGCCTTCAGCAGCCCCTTCGCATCCTCCGCGGAGTATGGTGCCACGACCTTCAGACCCGGTATTGAGCCGTACCACGCCGAGTAGTCCTGCGAGTGCTGTGCGCCCACGCCCGACGCGAACCCGTTGGGTCCCCGGAAGGTGATGTTGCAGGGTTGGATGCCGCCGGACATGTAGTGGGTCTTGGCCGCGGAGTTGATGATCTGGTCGATGGCTTGCATGGCGAAGTTGAAGGTCATGAACTCGCAGACGGGGTGGAGGCCTGCCAGCGCCGCGCCGACGGTCAGGCCCGCGAAGCCGGACTCGGTGATGGGGCTGTCGATGACTCGCTTCTCGCCGAAGCGGTCGAGTAGGCCTTTGGTGACCTTGTATCTGAATATCCATACCAGTCAGCTTGAGCGCATCCATGGCCTGCTGCGCTGCCACATGCTACCCCTTGCCCTGACCACACGAGCATGCAGACAACACCGTCCACGCCACCTTGGGTGCCCTCCAATGCTCCCAGATAGACTTACGCGCCATTGTACTGCCCGACCTCCTCACCCATCACAAAGACCTTGGAGTTCTTCTCCATCTCCTCCGCCATGGCCTCGTTGAGCGCGTCTCGGACCGTCATCTCCTTGCCGCCCGACGGCGTCGCGTACGTCCGGCTCCATCTCGATGCTGCTATCGGTGCAGCGGCCTTTTGAAAGCTACATCTCGGGAGAGCTGAGGGGGAGGAGCGGAGGAGCTGCGCTGCCGGTCGGAGGACTCGGGGGGCTACCATCGCAGCCAAGCAATTGGGTGATGTGTTGGCGTGGAGGTAATGAGCAGGATACGGTCCGGGTGAAGTGAAGTGATGGGCAGGGACGGGAGGGCGTCGTGAGTACGGGTGAGAACAGTCGCCGGGCTCTCAACACGGGCATGCTCGCATTTCTTGAGCTTGGACCAGCTTCCCGGACGGCGAGGATACCCGATCGGACCGATACCAAAAATAAGCCGACGACTGCTTCTACATCCAACTTGCATACATGTACACGCACACATATGTATACACGTTCACGCCATTGATCAGACGGTCTCTGACATCTGTCGATACACCGGTAGTACGACAGCTCATACTTCTCAGCTTCGGGAAATCCCTTGCAGCGAGCCATGGCACTATATCAGCCTGGTACTACTCGAAGTGAACAATGTCGGACGATGTGTTCCTCGCCATGCCGGAAACATGGATCGGGCACGAGATGTCTGATACTGGTTGACTGGATGATCTCGACCGGCGCTGACTGTAATGGCCATCCTAGCAGTGGGGCAATCTCCAGTTGCGTGACACTAGGTAGGTCCTTCCTCACCCGCCCACTCTCTCGTTGCACGTTGGCATGTGATCGCTCCTGCCTTTTTCATACTGCCGCCAGGCCGCCATCGCTCCTGCCTCACTGTGCTAGCGGGGGTGACGAGTCAGGATTCCCACCGCTGCTTCACCTCTAATCTACGTGTGTCATGAACCTCCACATAGTACTCCTCGGACACCCATATCAAACATTAAGTCGGACACTGTCGACGACCACAGACGATGGCCGAAGCCACGACGGAGACCAGTGAAATGGCTATGAAGGTTTTCGCAGTCCCGGAACTCCTCGAAAATATCCTCCTTCGCCTGGCCCTGCGCGACCTCCTCTTCGCATCGACGGTGTGCACCACCTGGAGGAGTACCGTGGCCGGCTCACCAAGCATCCAAAGGGCACTGTTCTACAAGCCAGGCACACTCGTTGACGTCGCCGAGGCTGAGGGTGATGAGACCTCCCAAGCTGAATGCCATGAAGACGGGTACTCGCTGAACCCGTTCCTGTTCGACCTTGAGAGCGGAAGCCTGCAGCAGGCCATTGCAGAGCCCGATGCGTTATGCCGCCTGAGCCACGTCGCTCCCGACTCGCGGCGCAAGATGTTCCTGGCTCAACCACCGATCAAGATGCTGGTCTGGTTCGGAGTGAGCATCTGGCGCAGTGACGCATCATATTTATGTGAAGAAGACGCGGTTTTCATGCTGGAGCGCGGCTCGACGTTCGGACAGCTTGTGAAGGATTGCAGACACAGCGTATCGCAACTTGAGATGGAAGGCCTGGAGCTCCAGCCGGACGGGTCTCTGAGTTTTGTCTCTGCCACTGGATGTACCGATTTGAGCGTGCTTCAGTGGCGCGAAAGGATAGCGTGTGGGTTCCAGAGCCGTGCTTAGGTCGGGCATCGTCTGCGGCATCATGCGCGGGCGCAAGCTCAGATCATGACGACAGATCCTCGATGGGCTGCGCTAATGGGGCGCACCAACGGCATAGCATGGGAGGCGGTTGGCACTGAGCGAGCCGGAGCCTCTACCACCCTCTGCCATCCGAGATGACACACCAATGCTTGTATCACAGTGCTTCGAACCGTTGACAGCCGTATTAGCTCCTCTTTCCCAACTCTGTGCCTCCGCTCTCGTCCTCGTCCCACTCTTCACCCCCTCCCACTTTCCTGCCCACCAAGATCCCCACGGCGGTCAGTCCCACAGCCACCAGAAACCAACTCTCAAACCAGCCCTCCACGAACCTTGCTTCCAGCGGCGCCCCCAACGCCTCACTGATCACTCCACCCACTTCTTCCGGTAGATTACTCCTCAGGAGCAACGCACTACTAATCACGTACGTCCCCGCCACCTGCGAGATGATCAACGGCAGTGATGTCTGCGCGTGCTGCAGTAGACTAGGCGCAAAGCGCGCGAAGAGGCGAAAGGTCTGCAAGACGGCGTTGAAGGACGCGAGGAGCATGACACCGGACAAAAGGAAGGAGATCTGGCGGGACCAAGCCGCGCGGTCAAGGTCCGAGTCCCAGTGCGTCGTCACGATGGCCAGGACGTTGTTGATGGGGTCCGAGGTGGCGAAGGACTGGTTCGGGGAGGCCCAGCGGCGGAGGCTGGAGAGGGAGGTGGTGAGGATGCGGTAGGCGCAGTAGATGGCGAAGCCGGTGTTGAAGATGTTGACGATCCTGCCGGACGTGGTATGGGAGCGCTGCTGTTCGGCGTGGAGGGTACGGAGGTTGGCGAGGGAGGTGGAGAGGGAGAAGCGCATGGTTTCCAGGCCGCCGACTTCCATTTGCAGCGATCTGAGCTCCTGGGTGTCAGAGCTGCCTCCGCGTATAGAGCCAATCATGCGGCCCATGAAGCCGGGTTGGTCTGCTGGCGTGGCGACTTCGGACATCTTGCGCTGCAGAGCTCGGACACGGCTCTGCTTCGCGGCAAGCATTTCCTCCGTCGCGGTCAAGCCTGCTTCCTTGCGAGCCAGATCCGTGTCACGCACGAGGCGATGCCGCACGCCAAATTTCTGCCACAATGATGATACAGCGGCGAACCCGGCGAGGGACGCCATGAGGGAGATGCCTATGATGCCCACGCGTTCGAGGCAGGCTTCCGTGAAGGGATGCTCGCTTGGGAGATGCGTGGCGGATGCATCGCTGTGAAGCGTTGACTGCAGGATGGACGCTTGAGGGATGTACCAGAACACCATCAGCCAGCAGGCGAATAGGCTGGCCTCAAATGCGAGTCGCAGTCTCGGGCGTGTCCGGCGCGTGCTAGTGGTCTCGGTCGGAGAATCAAGGATCTCCTTCGCGAGTCCGTGCAGTTCAAGCGCCGGCGTGACCAGGATGCTCAGTACGAGTAACGAGCTGAGCGTCAGGCGCAGTGCTAGACCTCGCGCGGCAGGGTTCAACGTGTTGGAGATCTCGCACAGCAGCAGCTCCACCAGTACGGCGGACAGACCGATGCTAGTCGAGAAGACCACCGCAGCGAGCTTCTGCGACCGTATGTGACCGCGCAGGTTGTATGTTGACGGCTTGAAGGCATCCTTGTTGAAGATCGGAAGGCCCGGCTTCTGCTGCTGGCCATCACTTGACAGTGTAGGGTAAAGCCGGTGCTGGGCGATTATGGCAGCGACAACCCATGTCAAGATGAACGGGATGGACGAAAATAGGATCGTCGAAGGTGGGACGGAGTCCAGACGTCGGAGGAGGTAGCTTGGCGTGCAGTCCTCGCAGTCGTCTGCGGAGAAGGGGGAGCTCATGGCGGTTCGTGTGGGCGTCTCAGTACGCGCGTAATCCTTGTCGCGGGCTTCAAGTGCATGAGGAAAACTCTGATGAAAAGCGTCGGTCCCCCGGGCACGAGCGTGCGAAAGGCGAGAGGTGCGGTCTGGCATGTACATGCAGTGAAGCACGGAGATCTGCCGGAGCGGGCCGTAGGGTGGGTCGTCGTCACGTGCGAAAGGGTCCTCGAGAACCTTTTATCCGGTCTCTGTGCAGACTCCCTTCTGTGTCCAACGAGGCGTTTTTACCTGCTACACAAGATTAGCCGCCTAGCACTCATTGTACATCGCGTGAACTGAATAGTATCGTCGTGGAGTCTAATGATTACTAGCAACACAATGGCCCAGCCAATGACAGGGCGCGAATAGAAGGACGAGCTACGACTCGAATGCGCCGACAAGACCGCGCGTATAGGTAGACACGCAGGAGGCACTCCCTCTGCCGACCACATCCAGAAAGTACGAATGCTTCCTCTTCTCCCTACATGTAGCCATGGGCTACCCGCACTTCCCAGACTAACATTGACATCTTCGGTCCCATGAGCTCGCGGAACATCGGCAAGCGACGCTCGAAGAAGCGCCCTGCACACCCGAGCACAACGCAGGGTTCCGTACCCGGGTTTCTGTACCGGACGCCAGTCACCTCACAGCAACGCACGCACGGCTCATACTCGAAAGGCAGCATCCTCGCACCGACCTTGCGCAGAATGTTGGCTGCAGCTCGGAAGCCACGGAGCCCTGCTTGAAGCGTAGGATTCGTAGCCGCCGCGTTGCGAAGCCTTGAGCTGTGCGAGGGTTTGCTTGGATACTCCGAGATATCTTTGTGCAGTCGACTCTGTTGGAAGAGAAGTGAGCGTCGTTGTTCTGGGCAGCAAGATGAGTCGGAAGAGACATTTGGCCACGGCGCCCGAAGTCGTTCATGTCGATCTCGCCCGTAGTGCAGGTGTTGATAGGCTTCAGCTGATTCTCCTCACTGGAGAGGGTGAGGCCAGCGACACCGTCGGCGTCGGCTTCATTAAGCATGGTTAGCAAGCAGTTGATCTCGAGCTCGTTAGCGGCTTCGTTAAAGATGACGAGAAGTGCCTTGCATGGCACGCCGTTCTTGAATGTGGGCATCCGCTGCGCAAGGTCCTTCTTCAACGATCTCTCTTGAGCTTTGCAGTCGAGAGCCAGTGTTCACAGTCGAACGACTTGGCGTTGAGCCGTTGACGCACTCCAAGCATTCCGTCAGAGATTTGTGGCACTCTACGTTCTCTTCGACGGCAGCGATGTCATCTTTCTTGCCTTCTGTCGCAGCACCAATCAGAGCGCCGATGGACTTGTCGCTGCGCGCACCGTCGAGGGTAGCACGCAATACGCAGAGCTCGCGAGCTGTGACACCGCGATTGGACTGTTGCCCGATCATGTCGGCAACGAGGAAGGTCTCCAGCTTGTCGTCGTCCCAGGTCCTCGGGGCGCTCACCATCTTCTCGATTTTGCGCTTGGTGATGGGGGCAGCACATTGGTTGCCCGTTTCCAAGATCTTCCTTCATGCGTCTTGTCGTTGTCGGCTTTGGCCTTGCGCCGTCCAACGGGGCCTTTTGGTGACACATTTGCGTGGTCCTGACGGGGTGCAGAGCCAGGTGCGTCGACCGGTGATAAGGCGAGTACGCTGACGTGAAGCAGAGATGCCTTGGCCATGGGTGGCGGCACAGTACGCGCTCGCGTGCTCGTGACATGTGATGGTGCCGTGTCATTGCTTCCGACAACCTCACCGAGGAAGACACTGCGAACGTTATCGCGAGAGGCAATGGCCGCCATCACCGCCGCGCACCGCACACACGACTCGCGATGGGTCGCAGGAACACATTGCGGAAGCTGATGCTGAAGAGATCCTGTCGGAGAAAGACGACTGTTCAGTCCAGATGTTTGGGGAGGATCACTAGCCGATAACGCACACTTCGCAGCCCGGCCACAGGATTATGCGCCTACAGAGGGCATGGTGGCCGTGGTGTTTAATGCACAGTAAGCCTTGGCAGTCGAGTTCCGGGACGACGTTATACTGTAAGGAGAGCAAGTGGAAGTCATCATCAACCAAGCAGGTGAGGATGGTTCGCCGCTACATCTCGTCGCTTTGTCGGACTTGCGCGCGATTGCGCATCGCCACCCCGGGGTCCGCGTGCTAGCGCTCCCTCGTACCATGAGCGTGTTTCCAGCGGTGATGTTCCCCAGGAAGTGTTCGGTCTATGGCGTTTGAACGTCGCTGTCGCCGCCCAGTGGCGTTCGTTCGAGCTATACGTGTGGTATGCGGCAGAACTTGTATACGTCGCCACAGTCCTGGCTGGCCACCGCTCACATAACGTCACCTAGTGATTCGCTTCTCATCCGGCCATCAGGTACAGTGGACAGCTCGCAGCTCTTCCTTCGATACTAAGACACTTGCTGCCCGTTTTAGTCACCACACGGCGCGTGTCCGGCCAGACTAGCTCAGCAGAGGCTACCCTGCAGCCGTTCAGGCGAGAGGAAAGGCAGAGCGCATAACGAGCCGTTTCTTGTGATTCGTCGATTTGGGCACCCCCAGCCGTGTCTGGTCACCCTGAGATCCTCGACCCACATTCCGGGTCCGTTCGCGCGTTTATGCGAGGCGAGAGTGACAGTTCATCATGCCGTTCTCCTTGATTTGTCGAGGCGAGGCCAGCCCTGTGGCAAGTCTCCGTGTAGGTTCAATAGATGCGGGTCGGGGACCTCCGTCCGTCGAGTTAAGGTGGAAGATCAGGCACCAAGGCACCAAGTTCTGGGCCAACTCCACCACTATTGACCCGCTCAACATTGAAACGAACAACGATATCGAGACACAATCTTACGCCTTGATCATGTAAGCGACAGGAATGCCATTGCAGTACTGATGTCGCAATAGGCAGTGTCAGGTGCTATCACCAAGATGCTACATGTAGTGAGGATGCCCCCTCATACCCCAGACCCTGTCTATCTCGGGGCGGCGGGCCGAAGCCAAGAGCGTCGATCTACGCGCGGGGCCCCACTGCCGGCGGGATCTTGTGGAGAAACGTGCCCGTGCCCTGACGCGACATCCACCTCATCTCTTCCCATCATGATTTGCAAAGCTGAGGATAGTAAAGCCAAGAGCCAGGAGGTGGCGACAAAGTGAGACACAAAGGACAGCAGCTCAGTCGAGGATCGACATCTGGACAACGATCTTTGGCGTCGGTGCTCCGACGACGACTTCGCAGTTCACTCTGCGCATCGAGATGACCCCTATTCCCTCCACAGGCGTCATGGAACGGGCTTGAGCGTCTGAGGATCCCAAGTATGCGGTATAGAGCACCATGCAGGGATGGAGAGCGGCGAGCCTGAGAATGCACGTGCTGCCTGCTACGGTCCTGGAGAAGACGGTACGAGAGGGCAAAGCCAGCGGGGGCCTAAGACACAACAGGGGGCCTGGGGCATATCCACCAACGCTTGCTCACTTTGCCACCGCTCACGCAGTCCTCATGAATTGCCACGCAGTTGACCGGATCAAGGATTTGAATCAGGTCAGGCTTTCATGCTCGTAGCGCGCTTACGTTGACCAGCTGACCGTGGGAGAGGGGCTGCAGGTGTCTGATCAGGCTTGCGTTTGCTCTCGTTCTTCGAGACTGTGGTGCTGGATGAGCTCATCGAGACTCCGACCCCGTGCACCTGATGGTTCCCAGGTGCTGGTCGGTCACTTTGCGCCTCTCCCCTCCTTGATCGCGGACCGCGGTGGGAACCTCACCGACCCGAGCACACTTTGAGGGCATCTTCCGCGCGAAGATGCAGGCTTCGTTGGCGGGGCCGACATGGCGTGACTTGGGCTCGTTCATGGTGCCTGGAATGTTGCCCGTATCAACCCGCAGCCTTCGGTCTGTTGGTGTATGATTGTCGCTGGACCACACGATACTGGCCGCAGTCGACTGGCGCTCACCTTGCACGGTCGATTTGTTCTCATTGCAAGGCGACGAATGCTGCACACTCAGGAAAGCCATGATCGGTGTGGGCTCAGAGTCTCGAAGAGGCCATGGGCGCGGAGGACTCCTAGTTGACCTCATCTCATCTTCCGTGGCTTGCATGGCCGATCGACGGAGATCCTCGGCAAGGTCAGACTTCACGGAAATCCAATAATAATCCTCGCATGGGCGCGTTCGTGCTTGGTGGACGGCGCGCCTTCCAGCTCTAGATCCCTGCAAAGCTAGGTCATGCGAGCAGATGTCAGCTGAACCAAGTGTTAGTAGATCGCGAGATAGGCACTAGCATCCATGCAGCTATCCCACAGCATGGCCTGTGTACACGCGTAGAGGAGAGCCGATCCTCGACCCAACCGACGAAGCCTCCAGGGGTATACCTCGAGTGGTATAAAGCGTACGCTTTCGCCAGCTCAGTGGATAATCTCCTTCCCATCATCAACCCTTTCAGCTTCCTTCGGGTCATCGAGAGGCTCAGGGCTTTGCCGACCTCGCTCATACCCAGCCGGTGACCATGCGGTACTTTAACCCCGCCGCAGTGCTCGGCTCGCTCGCAGTCCTAGGATGCGTGGCTGATGCACAAACTGCAATCTCGCTTGGCTCCGGGGGCAAGTACGCTGTGTTCGCCAACACCAGCATCGTCAGCTCTGGGGCCACAGTCATCACGCCTCGCATTGCCACCTACCCGGGAACAACCATCACCGGCTTTGGTCTTCTTCAACTGGGCGTCAATGGCGGTCAAGACGCCGGCACTGGGGCCGCCAAAGGAGCCGCGACCGACTTGAGGACCCTATACAACACCCTAGCTGCCTTGCCAGCCACGAATAAGCCGACTGGGATCCTCGGTGGAGTCATCTCCGTCCTGACTCCCGGTGTCTACAACTTTCCCACTACAGCGACGTTGACTGGCGTGCTCACCTTCGATGGACAAGGGAACGCGAACTCGGTGTTTGTCATTCAAGTCGGCACTGACTTCACGGCTTCGGGCTCGGCCTCCGTCGTCTTCCTCAACGGAGCTCTGCCCTGCAACGTCTTCTTCCAAGTTGGCGGCTCCGCCGTGCTTGGCGCAGCGACTGCCTTCAATGGCAACCTTCTCGCCCTCGGCCCCATCACGGCGACCGCTGGCTCGACTATACTTCTCGGCGGTGGCCTGTACTCGCTCAATGCTGGCGTCAATCTCTTCGCCAACGTCATCGATCCTCTTGGCGCGTGCGGCAGCGGAGTCCTCCAGGTACCCCTGCTTGCACAGACTACCACAACGGCACAGACTACCACAACGACCAACACCGCGACGGGTCTTATAACATTGCCGCCAGTGACTGTTACACTGGCGCCGGTCACTGTGACCGCGTCTGGAGTGACCATCACCGCTCCAGCGCAGACAATAACAGCCCCTGCTCAGACTGTGACGTGTAAGTCAACCCAAGCGTGTGATGCGTGCAAGATGCGTTTCTTCTGCGCCGCCGCCTCATCTTGATGCTGGCGGAACCAGCAGTAACATTGCCATACGCCGCGATGCATTCGGAGGAAGCGTGTCTCGCCGCTCTAGGTTACGAACGCTTGCTGACTCTTGGACCCATCACTCTTAGCGTTGCAGACCATAACAGCCGCAGGGCCGACCTCTACGGTCAATGTCGTCATCCCACCTGTTACGATCACCGCACCGCCGGTGACAGTCACGGCGTTGGGTGTTACCGTCACCTTGGTACGATGGCCGACGAGAAGACTCCCATGCTTGGAAGATGTTCGCTGACTCTAAGTCTCGCAGGCACCTTCAACAGTGACTCTCCCGGCTGTCACAACGATCTTACCGCCCCTCGATCCGGTGGTCAGCTTGATCACTAGCTTGATCACTTTGCCAGCGGCAACAGTAACGCTGCCTGCGGCCACTATCACGCTCCCCGCGGGAACCAGCTTGGTCACGCTCCCAGTGAGCACCTTGACGGTCACGTTGCCATCAGGAACCAGTCTTGTTACTCTACCTGCCATCACCGTCACTGCCCCACCTGGGACAAGTCTGGTAACGCTTCCTGCAAGTACCATTACGCTTCCAGCCATTACGACGACTGCAGCGCCGCTCGACCCGATCATCAGTCTGATTACGAGCTTGATCACGTTGCCTCCGGTTACCGTCACCCTCCCCGCTGGAACCAACCTGGTCACGCTCCCAGTGAGCACGTTGACGGTTACGCTGCCATCTGGAACCAGCCTTGTGACTCTACCTGCCGTCACTGTCACTGCGCCGCCGGGAACAAGTCTTATAACGCTTCCTGCGAGCACCATCACGCTTCCAGCAATTACCACGACGGCAGCGCCGCTTGACCCCATCATCAGCTTGGTCACGAGCCTGGTCACAAGCCTGATCACGTTGCCAGCAGCCACAGTGACACTGCCGGCTGGAACGAGTTTAGTCACATTGCCGGCTAGCACGCTCACCGTGACGCTCCCATCAGGGACCAGTCTCGTTACACTGGATCCGGTCACTGTTACTGCACCTCCTGGTGTCAGCCTGGTTACATTGCCCGCAAGCACAATCACCCTCGACCCGATTATCAGCCTGGTCACGAGCCTGGTCACTCTGCCAGCAGCTACAGTCACACTGCCGGCTGGCACTAGCTTGGTCACATTGCCGGCTAGCACGCTTACAGTGACGCTCCCGTCAGGGACTAGTCTCGTTACACTGGATCCGGTCACTGTCACCGCTCCTCCTGGTGTCAGTCTCGTAACACTGCCCGCAAGCACGATCACACTTCCGGCTCTGGATCCGATTATCAGCCTAGTCACTAGCTTGATCACGTTGCCTGCAGCCACGGTCACATTGCCGGCGGGAACTAGCTTGGTCACTTTGCCCGCGAGCACCTTAACGCTTCCAGGTGGTACTAGCGTCGTGACGCTGCCGCCGGTCACTGTTACCGCACCTCCCGGTACAAGCCTGGTTACGCTTCCTGCGAGCACTATTACACTCCCGCTCCTGGACCCGATTATCAGCTTGGTTACCAGCTTAATTACGTTGCCTGCAGCCACGGTCACATTGCCGGCGGGAACCAGCTTAGTCACCTTGCCCGCGAGCACCTTAACGCTTCCAGGAGGCACCAGCGTCGTAACGCTGCCGCCGGTCACTGTTACCGCACCTCCCGGTACAAGCCTGGTCACGCTTCCCGCAAGCACTATTACACTCCCGCTCCTGGACCCGATTATCAGCTTGATTACTAGCTTGATCACATTGCCGGCTTCTACCATTACCCTCCCCCCCGGAACCAGTCTAGTTACCTTGCCCGCGAGTACTTTGACGGTCCCCGGAGGCACTAGCGTCGTAACGCTGCCGCCGGTCACTGTTACTGCACCTCCCGGCACCAGCCTCGTTACGCTTCCCGCAAGCACTATTACACTCCCGCTCCTGGACCCGATCGTTAGCCTAATCACTAGCTTGATTACACTGCCGGCTTCTACTATTACGCTCCCGGCTGGCACCAGCCTGGTTACCTTGCCCGCGAGTACTGTGACGCTCCCGGGAGGCACCAGCGTCGTGACTCTCCCCGGAACGACGGTTACGGCGGCGCCTGGAGTCAGCCTCGTTACATTGCCCGCGAGCACCGTCACTCTCCAGCCAGCGACTAGCCTGGTGACCAGCCTTGTGAGTACATTGATCTGCAGACATTTTAGAACGCGTTCCTCTGCAACATCGCAACATCTTGGCGGCAGTGCTGCTAGCGGTGGTTCCACACCTCGCTACTGCAAACCGCAGCCGGTTGTCCCGCGAGGCAGATGTCTGTAATACCTGCTGACTTTTGCGTTTGTCGCTTCTAGGTCACCAGTGTCTTGACCAGCGTTGTGACACTGCCCGCAAGCACCGTTACCGTCGACCCGGTCACTATCACCGCATCTGGGGTTACGTTGACGGCAAATCCGGTCACGGTACGTCTTCTCCAGCGCCTTGATTCCGTGACGCTCTCCCACGCCACCAAGTTGCGCATTTGCTCGATGGCAACTTGACACCGTGGAGATGAAGTTTCTTGGTGGTGTTTGCGTTATTCAACCGACATGTTGACTTGGCACCCTGCAAGCAATGGATACTGATATCTTCGCAGATCACGCTGCCAGCGATCACACTGACAACGCCCGCAAGCACGGTCACCCTCCCTGCAATCACAACCATCGCCCCAGCGCAGACCATTACGGCGTCTGGCGTGACTCTGACGTTGGCGCCGTCCACAGTCACATTGGTACGGTCTTGATGCCTCATCTGAAGCTGAGGAAGCTTGCTGATCGTTCTGCAGCCCGCCGTCACGACGACTGCACCCGGGGTGACAGTCACTGCACCTGGAGCCACGACGACCATCTTCGTCACATCGACGAGCACGAACACGCAAAGCACCACGGTCATCACCATCATCGACGGTAACACCATCCTGACCACCAAGACCGCTGGCACGACCACCTTGACCTCCACCGCTACGTCCACTCAGGTCGTGACCAAGTCGACGACGGTGACCTTGGCTCCCACGCTCTGCAAGCGCGCACTGGAGGCACGGGCGACCAAGAAGACCACCACCGTGACTGTCTACAGGACTTGCGCGGGCAAGACGACCACGACCCACATCAAGCCCACCAAGTACACCACGTCCACGGTCACCATGTCGGCGACAATGACCAAGGGCGCGGTCAAGACCAGCATCGTCACCACCACGAAAAGCGCCACCAAGACGCCGGCTTGCACCACCAAGGCGAAGCGTGAGTTTGGCTCGATGTTCGCGTAGAGAGTTGAGGGAGGTCCTGAATGATCGAAGATGCGGCTGATAGGTGTTGCTCAGACGGCGAGGGAAGGCATGAGGTTTCAACACCTTGGTGCGTGATGGAGAGCTTGGTGGGCTGCTCATGCTTTGGCCGCGTGGCTGAGCACTCCGTATCTACGCGAGAAGGCCGGGACTTCACAGTCATTATAATTCCATTTTTCTTCACCCAGCCGCACCCGTCTCATGCAGTCCTGTCAGGCACGAAGTCGATCATCTGCCTTCAGTCCCACTTGCATCGCTTGCGTGTTTGCTGCAACTGTATTTCAAGGTCCTGGACGAGATGTACACCACCGGGTGGGTATGGAAGTAGCCACTACAACGACGAGTGATTACCCAGGATCTAGCTGTGAGGTAGAGCGAAGACAAGGATGGGAACATGAAGTCGGAGTAATGGTGGCTGTAAGCGGAGCACAGTACGAGGTACGCGGGCTTATGCTTGAGGGTTTATCGAGGAAAGCTCTAAGACTATAAATTACTATCTCTAGCAAGAAGCCTAACTCGCTCATCAATTGTACCTCTACCACATCCGCCGTATTACTATCGTATGCAGGATCCCTTGCCCCTAACTTAGCTTCTAACTTTTGCGGGGTCGGCTATAGTAGAAAAGAAGGCTTAGCGGGTAAACACCTTGTTTTCTCGCTATATCGCTGTCGCCGTCGATGAAGCTATAGTTTGCTAGCAATTTAGAGTTTACTTCGATTGTACGGTGTATGCTCATTGCTGTCGCTGCCGCACGGACCCCTACCGCCCTCGCCGCCGCCCTTACCGCCTTACCGCCGTCTTACCGCCTCCTCCTACTCCTCCTCCTACTCCTCCTCCTACTCCTCCTCCGCTACCTCGCCGCTACCTCGCCGCCGCTATGCCTAGTCGGCTATCTAACTAGACGTTGTACCTCCTTACTATCGCCTTCGCGCATAGTACCGCCTCGAACCTAGCCCTTGCGGCAAAGTACGGTATTAATCGTAAGACCGTCTATCGTATTAGGAGGTACTAGGAGTCGATTAGTTAGCCTTATACTCTAGTAGTGTCGGCTATAAAGAGGGGGGGGCCTAGAATACTAGATAGAGAGTAAGAGCAGCGTATATTAGACTACGTCGATAATAGGCCGACCGCATACCTTAATAAGGTAGCCTAGTTCCTCTTCGATAAGTTTAGAGTAGCTACTTTAGAGAGCACGATTAGTAGAACTCTTAGCCGCGCGTAGTACTCGCGGAAGGTAGTTCGACGTATAGCATTATAGCGCAATTAGGTACTTAGAGACACGTAGGTCGGTAAGGCCGCTATCTAGTCCTAGGAGCAGCTAATATTTATCGACGAGAGCGCCGCTAGTAAGCGTACTAGCTAGCGTAAGTACGGCTAGTTACCTCGCGGAGTACCGTATAACGGGAAGTAGGAGCTTAAGCGATCTAAGCGCTAGTTAGTACTACTAGCGATAGCGTTAACTAGATATCTACCGGATCCGCTTATTATCTAAGGAGGCGTTACGAGTAAGCTCTTTGTAGAGTAGATATTAGACTGTATGCTTCCGTATACCGTACTAGGCTAGATCCTCGTAATAGATAACTATAAGATCTACTTAGATGCTCGTCTTCTAGTACTAGTAGCCGCCTATAGCGTAAGCATCGAGTATCTACCTCCTTATTTACCGGATTACAACCTAATCGAACTGTCGTTTAATAAGCTAAAGGCCTAGATCCGGAGGCACATTAGCGAGGCTGCGATGTATCTAGAGTTTAGCGACTTTATAGCCTTCGCAATAGGTGAATTCCGGGCTCCTTATACGAAGTAGTAGTTCGAGAAGTATAGATATCGCTAGCGTGGAATTTCGCGTATAGGAGCTGTTTAATATTACGTAGTATAGCGGGATTAGCCTTCCCTAGGCGGAAGCGGCCGCGCCGCGCCGTTATGCACCCTATTATTAATGTAGCTAATTAATCAAGGTTATTTCTACGCACGTGCGTACCTTATTTACTAAGTTATAAGTAACTATTAACGACACACCTTCGGATTTGGGGCTTAGTAGTAAACACTACTACCGTAACTATCGATTGAGACTTACAACCTACAATACTATCGCTAGATAATCTTACATAAGCAAGCTAATGCTATATAGAAACAGGCGTACGAATTTCAGCCGGTTCTATAATAGGATACCCTTATAACTTATTATCTTCGCTCTCCGTAGTAGAAACCTTATTAACAGTCTTAGATCGACTACCTACTACCTACTAGTAGGCTCGCCGCTCTACTCGGCGCTCGTTGTTAAACGTAACTACGCTCTTCCTTACCCGTATAAGATAGCCCTCCTTTAGCCCCTTGTTACGCTACTCCGTAAGCTC